>CAJVRN010000052.1:900000-1070000 GCA_911728415.1 Lagocephalus sceleratus
CCTTGTTGGGACACCCCCCACAGGTAGGGATACCTCCCAGACTGGTCGCTCATCTCCCAACCACCACAGCTGATGTCACAGAGGGGCAGCGGGGGTTTCCTGGGGTTGTCCAGAGGGATCTACAGGGAGACAGCCAGATGTTTCCGCTGACCATCACCGTGGGCCGGCGAGGCGGAGGGGGGGCGCAAACCTTGGCCCAGGTGCCCTGAGCGATGTATCGCCTGTAGCGGATCCACCGCCTGCGACGCACACAGGAGTTCCACTTCTTATCCGGAGAGAAGTTGGCCGGAAAATCCACTGCGTATTCCCAGCCCTGAGGAGAGTTACAGGAAGAGAGTGAGGGGGGGGTGAAGCACGAGTGAGAGCTGCGCGCCTGTCTGGTTTCTTACCCCACCCTCACCGGGCTCTCCTCCACAGCACTGGTCCACGTACCAGTCCCCCTCCCACTCCCAGCTGCGGCTCGGCAGCTCGAAACTGTGCAGCGGCTGAGGGTTCAGCCCGGTGACGTCGCTCCACGGCCAACGGTCGGTGGGCAGCAGAGCGTCGGTGAAGCCGTCTACGGGGTTCCACCTCTGAGGACGGAGACACACCCAGCCACCACCAGCACAAGCATCAGCACCAACATCAGCATCAGCACCAACATCAGCATCAGCACCAACATCAGCATCAGCACCAACATCAGCATCAGCACCAACTCGCCGTGCAGCCGAGGCCTGACCTGGTTCTCGTAGGTCTCCTCCCGGTAACGGACAGACGTCTCGCTGGGCGTTATGTTGAGGTAAACGTGGTGGTCGCAGCCGATGCCCCAGCAGCGTCCTTTCCCCGCAGAGACCCGCTTCAGCTCCAGCAGCATGTCGTCGGCACGCACCCACCGCTGGCCTGCTGTGGACAGGCTGTACACGCGGCCGTACACGTCCACGGCCCACAGTGGCGTGATCGGCATGGTGACCCCTGCACACAGACTGCAGGGCAGTCAACCCCCACCTCCCACGTCCAAAGTGAATTTATAGGGCCTGCCAGGGTACACTGGACTGTTGTGGATGTATTTAAAAAATAGCAGAGGAAAAAAAAAAGAACCTTCAGATTAATAAACAGATAATCAAATCTCTCTCTCTTTTTTTATGAGAAATATTGTTATTAAAAAAACTACGACTGGGAAAAAGGTGTTAGCATGTCGATATTAAAACAGACTGAAATTATTTTAAAATTATATATTTAGTCTACAATAAGTACATTGTACTGGAGTTATTTTAAAGTGTTTAAATAACTGATTTACTAAGAAAATTTCTTTAAATGTGATAACTGTAATAGCTAACGGGATGTTTTAATTTGAAGATGACCGGAAGTTGTACTGTTTGTGTGGTTGCGCAACTTGGCGTTTGCTCCATCGGCTGATACTAATCCGTCCCCACGGTGATTCGGTATTTCGAGACAGTTCAGAGCGAATTCATAAAGTGGTGACACAAACAGGCGGCCCGACACAACTACCATAAACACACTCGGAATCAAAGCGAACACGAGCCGGATACAGGTGTTTGACTGTAGTTTCCTAATAAGCCTCCCGACGGCCGATTACCTGATTATTGATATCCGATCTGCGGTTGTCAAGGCGATATGACGTGACATCAGGTGCGCGAGCCGCTACCTGTGGGCGCATTCCCCGCGTCCATCATCACCAGCGCAGAACAACGCACCGAGGCGGGCCGGCCGCCGCAGAGCCCCCCCCCCCCCCCACCTCGGTTAATCCGCTCACGGCCGCAGGGCCGCGATCCTCCCGCACGACGCCCCCCGACACCGCGAACGCGTCTGCGGCGGAGGAGCCGGCCGCGTCCCGGGCAGAGACGCCGTGTTCCGGAGCGGAGGACGGAACCACCGCGGGGGGAGACGGGGGGGGGGGGGGACGAGGGGGGAGGACGCTGGTTGGACGGCGCCCTGTACGAGAGCCGCGCCGCGCGCCCCCATTGGCTGGGGCCGCGCGAGAGTCCGACGGCGGCAGGTGAGGCACGCGCACACTTCAATAATGGATGCGACGACGCATGAATGATTGAAGGCGTCGGGATGTGTTACAGGGACACGGGGATGCCCGTCAGGGACACGGGGACACAGGACACAGGGACACAGAGACACGGGGACACAGGACACGGGGACACAGGACACGGGGATGCCCGTCAGGGACACGGGGACACAGGGACACAGAGACACGGGGACACAGGATACGGGGACACAGAGACATGGGGACGCAGGAGATGGGGACACAGGACACGGGGATGCTCAGGGACACGGGGACACGAGGACACAGAGACACGAGGACACAGGGGGGACGCCCATCAGGGACACGAGGACACGGACACGGGGACACAGGATATGGGGACACAGGACACGGGGACGCAGGATATGGGGACACAGGACACGGGGATCCGACAGGGACACGGGGACACAGGGACACAGGACACGGGGACACAGGACACGGGGACACAGGACACGGGGACACAGGATACGGGGACACAGGACACGGGGACGCCCGTCAGGGACATGGGGACGCAGGATATGGGGACACAGGACACGGGGATGCCCGTCAGGGACACGGGGACACGAGGACACAGGGACACAGAGACACGGGGACACAGGGACACAGAGACACGGGGACACAGGATACGGGGACACAGGACACGGGGATGCTCGTCAGGGACACGGGGACACGAGGACACAGAGACACGGGGACACAGGGACACAGAGACACGGGGACACAGGATACGGGGACACAGGATACGGGGACACAGGACACGGGGACGCCCGTCAGGGACATGGGGACACGAGGACACGGGGACACAGAGACACGGGGATGCAGGATATGGGGACACAGGACACGGGGATGCCCGTCAGGGACACGGGGACACGAGGACACAGGGACACAGAGACACGGGGACACAGGGACACAGAGACACGGGGACACAGGGACACAGAGACACGGGGACACAGGATACGGGGACACAGGATACGGGGACACAGGATACGGGGACGCCCGTCAGGGACACGGGCACGTCTAACACGTTTTAGACGCGCTCAGGACTCAGACTTTAGTGGACGGGAGACGTCGTCACATCGGGAGGAGGAACACAAGAAGGAGGCCTCAAGACCCAAGTGAATAGAAGAGAACCCGAAACTGTGGGCGACACGAGCTGCAGGTCCTCATGTGATATCCTGTTTTATTGGCATTTTTGGAAACGTCCTTCAAAAGCATCCCACCACAAGGCCTAAAGCAAGAGGTCTCCGACCTCTTCCACAAAGGGCCGTGTGGCTGCAGGTTTTTGCTCCAACCAGTCCAGCACACCCAGTTTGACCAGTCATCTGTCTGAAGACCCAGATGAGTTGATGAAGTGAGTCCAGTCTGGTGTGATGCTGCTGGCTTGAACAAGAACCTGCAGCCACACGGCCCTTTGGGGGAGAGGTTGGAGACCCCTGGCCTAAAGAGCAAGCTGAGCAGATCAGTAGACTTAAATATAAATTTAATTTTCATCATTGTCATCAGCTATAATCTTTTACTTTTCCCGTGGAAATCCAGTTTCTGAAGCCAGTTTCCTTACATAAAAATCAAAATTACACAGCAGAGAAACTGTCTGGACGGCTGTGCTTGGACATGTGAGTGCGAGCGGAGGCAGGAGAGTTCATTTTGTCTCCTGGCAGCCACCATAGTTTGCGCTGCTCGTCCTGAGGAGGGGCGGGGCTGGAGGACAGACGTCCCTGTGCTGTCGTCGCCCTGCCGCCGGGTGTCGCCAAATCTCTTTAAAAAAACACAAAATCTCATAAGGGAACGTTTTTAAGAAAACAACAAACCAAAACAGAAGCACAACCATCTTTACAGGCAGCACGACAGCGCAGCAGCCTTTACGAAGACTGGCGGGTTCGTCACTTTCTCTCCGGCGCGGATGTCGCTGCCTTTTAAACCCGCGTGCCTTTTATCGCTCCTCAGACTTTAAGGCTGCAAAACAACACACACACACACACACACACACACACACACACACACACACACACACACACTCACACCCGGCCTTACGTAACGCGCCATCAGTGACGTCAGTCCGTCAAGCGGCCTCAAACCAGCCAACGCCTCCTCACCTGAAACATCTGCATCACGTCAACATCTGCCCGCCGCGCACGTGCCGCGTCCCTCCCGTCCGCCGCAGTGTTTTCCCCGCGCGAGCTTCTCCAACCCCCCTCCTCCTCCCCTCCTCCTCCCCTCGCGCGCTCCCTCGCGCGCTGTCGCTTTAAGAAGCCTTCCGGTGCGCAGCGGCGCTCCGGCGGCGTCACGTGACCGTCCTCTTGCGACAATCCCGACAGACGCGGACAAAAAGATCCCGTCGAGACCTTCCTGACTCCCAGTCCGGGACCGACGGGCGGCCGGGACATGGGGTCCGCGTAGACGCGCCCGGCTCGCCCCCCCGCAACCCTCGAGCCCTCGACCCTCGGACGGGGACTCCGCTGCCCGCCGGGGGGGACAGAGTCGTCGCATGGACAGGGACCGAGTCCCCCTCCCGCGCAGCCCCGCTCCTTCGTGCTCCCGCCGGGGGCTCCGCTCCTGAGGCCGACCCCCCCCCCTGGTCCGAGATGGTGGACAGCAAGCCCCTGCTCCAGGACAGACCGCCCGCCTACCACGCCGTCCCCGGGGCGTTCGAGTACGGCCCGCAGCCCCCGCAGCCCCCGCCCGGCTACGGGTCCATCCCCGCGGCCGCCCCGCCGCCCTACGCCTACCCCGACGGACACGGTAAGTCGGGGCTGGGGGGGGTCCGACCCTGGCCGGGGCCGAGCCCCAGGAGTCCCCGGAGGCTTCAATGTGGCCGCAAACGCAAAAAAGAGAAGAAAAAGATGAACTTCGATGCACGAAAAACACTAGTTTTCGTCCCCCCCCGACCGCGCACGCGCAGTTCGGCGGAAACCTGCGTGAGAAAGTCCCAGAACAGAAAGTGACGCTCCTGTCTGGAAAGTCGCGCACGGGTTCCCGTTCGGTCGCTGATCGGATCTGTGGGATCCGGGTCAGGTCCCAGACGCCGGTTCTGTGGCCCTTGACCCCGGGTCACGTCGTCCACGTGACGACTTCGTGGGACAGGTTCTGTTCAGGGACCCGTGCGCGCCCGCCTCCGGGTTTGTTTGTGAGTCACGTGTTTGTTTGTCTTCCCCGTCCTCAGGTTACCCGTCGGCCCAGGGGGGTCCCGCCGTGCCCCAGCAGCCCTACCCCGGCGCCTACGCCATCGTCCAGCCGTCCGTGGTGGTGGTGGGGGGCTGCCCCGCCTGCAGGTGAGGAGGCCGCCGCCCTCGGCGCTCCGACCGGGGCGCGTTGGTCGCTCGGGCCCGTGAGTCAACACCCCGTCAGTCAGATGACCTCGGAACATGTGACGGGGAGCTGGTCGGTCACAGCCTCGTGGTGGGTGGGTGGGTGGGTGGGTGGGGGGCAAAGGTCACAAGATTTCTCAGCAGTCGGAAATCAGAACTGATCCGATCTGACTTATTCCAGGAAGTTGAAGTGAACAGACAGCCCGACGGGTACTTGTTGTCATGGGGACCTTTTTTGTGGTGTTTCTTTAATAGTCTGCTAACCACACACACACACACACACACACACACTCACACACACACACACACGCTGCACAGGTGACTTGCAGCAACGCCGAGCGGAATTTATTCAAGTCTAAACCCGAGTTGAGCCCCGATCACCTCCGCAGCGTCCTAACCTCCGCCGGTGTTCCCGTCAAAGGAGCTTTTCAGCTGTTGTTCGTTCCGGGTGTTGGATTTGGTCGGGGCGCCGCAGTCATGGGACCGCCGTGACCTCGGCACCAGACGCGGGGCCTCGCCGCGCCTTTCTCCACGCGTGGAGCTTTTGAAGGGAAACGGGCCGGAAAACAGAGAGAGCTCTGTGGCGTCGGCAGCCGGGCTCGGGATGACCTTTAAAATGAGGAAGTCTTCAGGAAAACGGAGCCGAGACAAAGGCGTGAAATGTCAGGATGCGGTTGTAGCCGACGAGGTCGTGGCGTAATCTGGTGTTGATCACATGCTGATGCTGCCCCCCCCCCCCCACAGAGTCGGAGTCCTGGAGGACGACTTCACCTGCCTGGGAATCCTGTGCGCCGTCTTCTTCTTCCCCCTGGGCCTCCTCTTCTGCTTCGCGCTGCGACAGAGAAGGTGCCCCAACTGTGGCGTCACCTTCGGCTAGAGGGACCAAAGCGCCGCCGCCGCCTCCCTCCCGGACGCCGCCGCCGCGTCCCCCCCCCCCCCCCACGCCCCCACGCTGCGCCGCCGCTTCAGTTACGCGTCACTTCCGATCAAGTTAAGTTTAGACATGTGCGAAGCCCTGTGGCGTTGCCCCGTGATGTCGTCCGTGCCTTCGCCAGACTCGGGTTTCCTCCGGTCCCGGGAGGACTCCAGCAGACGCCGTCACACGTCGTTCAGCCGGAACGAGTGTGTTGGGTGTTTTTTTTTTTTTTTTCCCGCTGAAAGACGCTGTAGTTTTTGGTGAGCGAGGCGCTCCTCCAGGTTTGGAGCGGCCCGGAGCCCAGACTTGAGCAATAACCTTGAAGCTGCTTGTCTTCAGATTTTATTTTCCCTTCATTTATCACGTAGATCGCCGATGTATCTTTATCCTAACTTCACGAACAACAGGCGAGGAGGCGAGCCGTCCCTGCTGGAACCCGGGACGCCTCGGGTGGAAGGCCTGGACATTTCTGTTGATTTTTCTTTTGGGGGGGGGGGGCATATTTGCACTGATCATGCTGATTATTCTGCAGGTTTCTGCTTTTCCAGGGCCGCTGCAGACCTCAGGTATACACAATCTGTCGGACTTTTACCTGCTCTGAGAGGACTTCCTCCTTTAACCCTTAAAGGACTGGGAAGCGCGCCGAGATGACCAGCAGCCGTGTGTAATCTCTGCATTTGTAACCTTAGTACTCCACTCTGATCCCATTCCTCCCAATCAGACAATCGAGAATGTGTACGTCTGCCTGTGTGCCGTGCGTCTACGTCTTCCATCCCAGGAAATGTTAGAAACCAGACTGTTGTAGTGAACATTACGAATGCTCTTGTGATCGAGGCTCTTTTTACGAGTGACTAATTAAAAGAGAATCCTGCTTCTTCAGCTCAGTTTCTGCTCCCTCACATCATTTCAGCTTGTAAACCTCTTTAGCTTTATTGGTGTAGTAAACATCCAGCTTTAGAAATAAATCATTTATTTTTCATACATCAACGACCAAACGTGTGACACTTAAGCCGTTGCTATGGAGACGAGGCGATTGTCACGTTCACCGTTGTAACGAGTACGTCATCTTTGTTGACGGTTTGTGTCATTAAAGCCGTAGTCTGCGATTTTCTTTTTTCCCCGTCTTGAACATCGTTTATGCGCTGGAAGCGATTTTATCACTTGCTCGTTTAAAGAGCCAAATCCTTCGTCCCCAGCGGCTGCAGGTGCATTAAACATCAGAGCCTTGCTGGCACCACCGGTGTCTGGGGTGACACGGACACCTCGAGGCCTGGGAACGCTCATTTGTTGGACAAGAACCAGCTTCAAATCCACTGAAGACCATTCAATATTCATAAATAAAGCACATGATTGCCAGTTTCAGTCGGTTCTACTACGAATGTAAAGATGGTCCTGAAGTCACGCGTAACCAAGAACTGTTTGACCTTTTTTGGGAATATCTTTGGCTTTGGATGAAAAAACGGATTAAAAACAGCGATTTAGATGAGAATAATATACAATTGTGGTCTTCAAGTAACAGAATTGGGCCATCGCCACCACACAAGTGATGTTAAGACTGAAGTAGCAGACTGCAGCTTTATGATGGAAGTTTTATCTCCACGATTCTCTATAAAAAAAGACCTAAATCACCTGTGATACAAATGTAGATATGAGGCGATCATCAATGCAGACACGATGTGACGGCTCGAAGGTGAAAATGGAGAGATCCTCTATGAAGCAATCGTTAACTATGGCAACAGAAGGGACCTTCAAGCAACACCAACTGGATACGCACATGTCCGACTGTTTTTCTGCTCCTTTTGTCCGAGTGTGGGCAGGGTAATATCAATAACACAAACAGCGACGAAAATAGACAAAAAAAAAAAAATCGATATCCATCTGAAACATGAGCCTCCGCTGTGGAAAATGTTCCTAAAACACTCAGGTGAGTTTGTGGTGGTGGAGTAGTCGCAGCGCTTTCTCCTGGGTCAGCTCAGGAGCTGCGCCAGGATGGAGGAGGATGGGAGGGACGAAGGAGCGTGGAAATGGGACTGATCAGATGATGGGCGCGGAGCGGTCGTTGGTGACGGTCGGGCGTAGCCTGACTGTGGCGAACGGGTTCCCTCCCCTGTGGGAACGACATCAGAGCTGAGTGTGTGAGACAGGGAGAGGGAGAGTGTGCGTGTGTGTGTAAATCTTACACTAGGTAAGCAGGTGGGGGTCTTGATACACCGTTCGCCTGGTATGTAGTCTGTTGAGAAGACAAAAACGGAAAACCTTCCTCAGATTCTCCCGATCAGCGACAGACTGAATGAGCGGTTTCATGAATGGGCGTGAAGACTCTGGGAACGTTTTATCAAGGGGCCGCGTGCGGAATCTGGAACATCAGGAAATTCCAGTCTGTCGTATTTTGACAACTCCACCAGAGTTCCTGGCACGAAGATCAGTCCGTTCATGAGAGTAGCGTCTGAACAGTTGGACGACTTTTGAAAAAATGCGGCTCAGATTCAGATCTGATCCGGCGGAATCACCCTGCAGTACCGCGGAGCCTCCGCTAGAGGGCAGAAGAGCACAAGGCCGCTGCACGGGGTTGCCTTCCAGTATATCTCCCCTCATTTCAAACAGCATTTAACATCTGTTCTCTCACAACAGATGTTTGGAATGGAAGCGCCATGGCAACAATCACTGTTTACTGATCTGCGTGACTATAAATAGAACGTCCACGACTGTGATTTAGAGCTCGGTCCGGTTCTGCTCTGGTGAAAGTCCAGTATCAACACTCGGCTCTTATGTTCATTACCGCTTCCTCAACCCAGGGCACTAAACCAGTGAGGGTGCATTTTTTCAATTGTGATGGTGCATTCCAGCATAAGCCCTCTTTTTTTTTTTCCTCTTTCCATCTTCTCACCTTTAGAACCCACAATACTCAAACCACCTAATGACTATCAGCATAAATAAGAGAGCAGAAACCCGACGCAGTGCCAGCACGCGCCAACAATAATGATGCTGCAGGTCTCTAACAAGCACAACCTCACTCACCCACTCATCCACAGAGCTCAACATAAACCAACGTATTTAGTGCCCCCCACGCGTCTATTCAGACACCAGTGTGTGTATTCTGAGGTCACAGGTTGCCAGGGTGCCACTGGGAGGCACAGAATTGACTTTTACAACTCTTAGTTCACTTCTCAGTGACCTGACTGAGCATCGACACTCTCAGAGGCTGGGGAGGGAGGGATGCTGGCGACAGACACGCAGAGATGGGAGAATCTGAAAGAATGTAAAGTAGGTGGGTGTCAGATTCAACCCGGAGTGGAATTCCACCGTAATGTCCAGCCTGTGGTGGGCGGGGCAACGGGAATGGTTGGCTCCACCACGGCGCAGCTGGTTAAAGTTTCTCCAGGTTCCACCTCAAACCTGAACCTCAAACCTTTGCCAGAACGGTCAGGCATGCCCGTGCGCACGTAAACCTTTCCGCTACGGTGGAAAAGTAAAGTATGACATGAGAGCGCGGCGGCGGCAGGTGTGTTTGATTTACATTATGCAATGAGGTGGAACACAAAAAAGCATTCATGGAGGGAAAACCACTGGACTGGCTGATGCTTTGCATGGCATGCAAAACGTGGAATGTTTGCAAACTAATGACTGGACAAGAACCAAAGACGGCAGACAGCAGCGCATAGCCTGGGTTAGCATGTCTGGAGCGGTTAGGAAGAGGCGCAGCTGTGAGGCAGGGATATTCTTCCATCATTAGGGAATGGGAACGCCCAGTAATACAATGGATTATCTGCACTCTGGAAGGAAGGGCTCCCTGCTCTGGCTGCACTCGTCTCCACCACAGCAGCTTTCGGGAATTGAGCCCGTTCACTGCATCCCTCCCTGCCTGTATAATCGTTTATCCTGATCAGGGTCGCCCGGGGCTACAAAGCACCATAAACGACCCCGAGGCGCTGTATACACTGCATACAGCAGAGCTCCAGGCTGAAAACCTGCACAAACACTGGTGTTTTTACTACAATTGAAAGCCACCAAAACCACCTGTTTGGATAAGTGATCCGGAATCAACCGGCTCACGGTGCGAAAGGCCCGTGTCGATCAGAAAGGAAAACTGGAGACCTTCTCGGTAACGGAGCGAGGACAGGCCGATTCGGGGCGACGGTGGCTGACCGTGGTGGGATCAGAGGAGGAGGAGGTCGCAGAAGGGGTGGGGGAGTGCTGGTGGTTTCTATTTGCGGCGGCTGTGTTGGCGGACGCGATGTTGTTCTTGACGCTGTTGTGCTGGGCGGCGTCGCAGTAGTCTGCCGGGGGGAGCACCATGGTCGCCTCGTCTGTCTCCGTGTCCTGGTGGTGGAGGTTGACCACACTTCGGCTGCGGTACGGGGCGGAAGAAACACTGCGAAAACAAAACACAGGCAGCTGACCTCAAAGGTGGAAAATGCAGGACAGGAAATCTGATGCTCAGCTGGACAGAGAATGGCTGTAAACTGGTGGAACATTTTTAACTTTCTGGCTGGATGCCTCTCTATGGGAGGTGCAGCACATTAAGATCTAGTAAATTAATCCACCAGGGATTACTCTCTTTGAAGAAGAATTCCACACTCTGGACTTTCCTTCTTCATCAGCATGCAACATCCTGTTTCCTGGAGATTTTTCTGCTTTCATTGAATTACGCAGAAAAAGAGAAAGCTCCATCTAAGGGTTGTGAAGCTATTTTACGTGCTAAGAGGTGGAGGAGATGTGACTTCTGTGCTGGAGTCAAAAGCTGAGGACTTTGTAGGATGACAAAGGTCATTATTGTCAGCAGTAACTCGAGGAAACAGCAGCAACAATACAGAGGGCTGTAACGTGATACCTGCTGGTGTGTGTGTGTGAACACGGAGTCTCCTTACCTGTTGTTATTCACCAGAGGATCAGAGAGTGCACGGCAGTAAGATGATGGGAACCAGCCCCGCCTGTGAAGAACAGAGGAGAACTTAGGTAGATGTTACTCGCCCTCACTCATCATCAAGGCAACAGTGTTACACTCAACAGGTGCCTCTGATACTAATATCATGAAGAAATAATGTGGAGATTTTATCCTAATATGGCAGAAATGTATGACTGTGGTAACCATGGAAACAAAAAGATGGCACCAATTATAGAAAAAGCTTTCTGATGAAGGATGATAAATGCTATTTTTCTTTGATTCTGACTGATTCAAACCCTTTCCGCAGCTGTTATATTTCTTGGCAACACAGCAAATGAAACACATCAAGGTTTTAATGTCAGCCTTTCTTCCTCAAACTCGGCAACCAGATTCAAATGGATTTGCTTAAAATCGTTTCTGTATTAAGTCAGGCGCAGCCTCGGGCTGCATGTAGACCCAGGGGACTTTATAAGGGGGCTATAATCCATCCACACACAATAATCCCAGCGCTAAAGAAGCGAAAACAGCTACAGTGAGTCGGACTGACTCAATTTCCTTGTTTGTCGTCAGTCAAGCTGGCTGCTTCCCTCTATGCTGATAAAAGTTAACGTTTGCGCCTTCAGGAAGTAATAATTGTTCCGCGTTGATGACTTGAAAGGCTGGGAATGACTCACCCTCAGCCCAGACTTTCAAATCATCTGACCACCGTCTGAAGCCAGGGTCTGTCTGAGGTTTCTGTCTTTCAAATCAGCTGACCACCCACCTGAGGCCAGGGTCTGTCTGAGGTTTCTGTCTTTCAAATCAGCTGACCACCCACCTGAGGCCAAGGTCTGTCTGAGGTTTCTGCCTTTGAAGAGGAAGCCTTTCACAGTGCAACTGTTCTCCGTTAATTCGTAACTACAGTAACAAATATTGACAATTTGGTCTCTAAATGAAATCAGGCTGTAAAAAAAGCAAGTTGTGTTTATTTTAAAAGGTGTTCGCACTTTGTCAACATTTAATCCCGGGTCCATCAATAGTGAAGGCAGGAATGTAAATGACTGCAACTATTAACATAAAACCTGCAGGAACGCGGTCAATATTGACACAAGACAATACAGAAATCCATCAGGGATCACATAGTTGATGCTGTCAGATTCTGTGGTTCATATAGGCAACCATACCCACGTTTGAAGCCTTCAGGCACTGGAGCTCCACTGAGTTGCAGCCTTGAGGCAGAAAAACCAAAGTTTTATTGCCAACCGCCTGACTTTTGAAGGCAACTCACAAATTATTCCTTTCTGTGCTGGAGTTTTTCTGATCAATGTGCCAGGTAATTTCCCCTGATAGTGATCAAACCCGATTCAAATTGAAAAACACACTTCTAAAGGCTGCAGATCAAATGCCTGTTTAGAATCAGGGGTGCTGGGAGAGCTGGCCCCGGCCTCTCGCTGAGGGGGAGCAGGAGCTGCTCTGGTTGCCTCACCACCGTCCACTATTGTACGTCTTCCCCTCGGGCCAAATTTGCCTTTGATTTTCTTATCAGTGTGTGTGTTCCAGCTCAGGAAACACCAGATGAACCTGGAGCTGATGCCTGGAATAACATTCCTGAAGGGGGGGGGCATGTGGCCGGAGAGGACGGCGGGCCCACTGCCACGCACATCCATGTACGTGCACATGTGTGTCTAGCATGTAATCAAGTTCCTGCATGCCCTCGCCTGTTTGTGTAATTACGGCCATCTTCAGCATGCTGGCTTCTACTCACTTTCCATTCTTCTCCATTTCTCCGTACATCCATCCGTCCTTCTCTTCGGGGATGAGCAGGATAATGACGTCTCCTTCGTCGAAGCTGAGCAGCGTGTTGTTGTTGCCGGCGGTGTGGGGGAAGATGGTGCGAACGCGTGGCTTTTTCACGATGTTGTTGAGGCCCGTGGCTACAGACACTGACCTGGCGAGATTGTTCTCTTCAACGGTTTGATGATCTGAGAGAGAGAAGGGAAGAGAGTTAAGAGGAGGAGCAAACACAACAAACAAAATACTGAAACAAGACATCACGCCTTTAATGGTTATGTTCACAATCAAGTATGTGCAATCAAGATGAATGCAACCAGAGTCGGTGAGCTCACAGGAGCAAAAGGAACTGGCCCAGGTTCACATTCCCAACACAACAATCAGAAAATTAACTTTTCTTTTCCTAAAATGAAAAAAAAACTGTTACTTTCAGGTATGTGTTCACGTTAGCGGGCCAGTCCGCTACACGCTTTGAAGAATGTTTCTGGTCGTCCAAATGAAAAAGACATTGGACTAAAACTATGAATTCTGAAGCTTCAAACTAGAAAAAGAAGAAAGAAAAAACTGACATAACTATAGATCCAGGATAGAAAAAAAAAAGCCCTGAATATGTTGAAACACACAGACAGAGGTGGAGAGCGCGGCCGCTCTACCTTTGCTGATGTTGGCGGTGGTGGCCGCAGAGTAGCTGCTGTTATCCTGGTTGAACAAGTTTACCAGTGGACTGGTCTGAGCCTTCAGCGTTGGGACCGGGGGGGCCGAGATCGTCTGTGTGCAGATTAGAGTACAGCGTATTCACGCTCCAGCTCCACGGGTATCTCTACTCACTCCAAACCGAGTCATCCTCGTACCATACTGTGACGTGATGGGGAGGGGGAGGGCAGCGGCGTGACGGGGACGGCGGTGCGCAGCCCCTCGATCATCGTCAGGACGCTGTCGGGCATTTCGGTGGCGTCGGTGCACTGGTCCTGCCAGCTGCTCAGCTTTGCCATCAGAATGTCTCTGGCCTGTTCCGGCAGAGACGGTGGGAAAGGCGATTAAGTCTGAAATCCGCGCAAACTTTTCCATCACCGTGGCAACGCAGTAGATGGTGACGTCTGAGGCTGAGGAACAAAAGGCCACTGCTGATGTGTTGACTACATCTGAGGTTTTTCGATGTAAACTGGACACCACAGCGCCCTTGGAAACGATAAATCAGAGACCAAACAATGGCTCTGGTGCTCTGTACCTTGTCGTGAAAGGAGGCGGTCTGGTAGGAGAACATGCAGTGTTTGTCTACCAGGAAACAGAAGCGTCTCTTCTCCTCCAGCAGAGCCTCTTTGCAGCCGTCCGCGAGGAACAGCTGCATGTCCATCTGACGGCTCACTAACGTTTCCAGGCACTGACGACAAAGCGCATTAAAAAGACAAGGCAATCATCAGATGACAGCAACTCACACAGAACCAAACAAAACCATCACTTTCTTTGAAATCATCACACTAACTGCGCACTCATGGATCAGCCTTATCTGTGTCGCCACGCGGTTCACAGCTGTTCAGACCCCAATTACCAAGATGTAAACAGCTGACTGGGGCTAATGGTATAAGCAGAGTGCCCCACTAATCTCTCCTCACAGGCAGCGAGGCTGCATTGAACTGCCCTGACTGTTCAGTGAAAGGACGAGGCCAACAGGCGCAGCAGTCAAAGGAGGGGGTCTCTTATCTACGCCAACAGGGGCGGAATATAAAAGGTGAAATAACTACAGGACAGAGGGCGCCCGTCCTCTGTAGCTGCGAGGAAAGACCTGGACACAATGTTTTTTTTTTTTTTTAAATATTAATAAAACTGAACAGGAATTTATGACCTTCATCAGCAGTTACTAAAGTGTGAAGATGGAGGCTGGACAAACACACACACCAGCAATACAAAACAGGAGGTTTAGAGATTAATGAAGGGCCTCTGGTGAAGAACACACACACACAAACACATGCACACAAACACGCACACACACACACACACACAAAGAATTACATTTCATATTAAAAGACCTTCCCACTGAGTGTTAAACACATCTGTCCAAGAATTGTTGAACAACAATCGATCTGGTTAATTCAGCACGTACACAGATTTATTCTGTTTAATAATCCCCATTCCTTTACACTTTTAATCACATTGTGTGTTGATTCATTGGAGAGTGTATTGTGCAGACTGGAGGCTGCTTGTGTACCTGTGTTAGTATATTATATGCATCTTTGTATCTGATCTGACTGTTGGTAGTGAATTGAATTACATTTTTATCAGTGAAAATAACAGCAGGAAACGGTGTTTATATAATTAATTTTGTAAAGTAACCATGTCGACCACTGTGTTTGCAAGCATACAGATTTAAAGACAGATTTCAGATTAAATCCAGCCCACTGAAAACATGATCCGCCACTATATATCGGAGAGTAAATACTCAGCGTTAAGATTTATGGTCATATAAATAGGATTTGAAGGCTGATCAGTTCCAAGACTTAGAAAAACAAAACCCTATCAGACATTATCAAAATACTCTGAATACCGAATCATGTCCGTATCACTTATTTCAATTTCAGTCCATCTACTGATTTTTTAATCATTTGGACACTAATTTTCCAGTTAGTGATGATTTCATTTCATCAGACATCAGATCTGTAATGCTGCAGGGAGAACACCTCACAGTGAAACACAACCTGGAACAGGCAGTGTGCTGTTCTGTTCCACGCACATTTCTGTATTCCAGTGATTCAGGTGAACGATGATGACGATAAACCTTCTCCGGCATCACAAATATGAATTTCAGTTCAGTACGAGGTCCCCAACCTGCATTTAGTGCATGTTTAAGTACTTGAGACTATTTTTTGTGTTTTTGCATAAAAATCAGCAGCATTTCATGCAAAGACACTAAATAAACAAAGAAGTAAAATGAGTGAACAGCTTTCCCTGATTGAACGAGGGGGCGCCATAATTATCTCTATAAGAAGGGATGGAGGTGGGTGGGGTGGAGGGGATGTCAAACACACACGCACACACACACACACACACAAACACACAAACACACACACAATCTTAGTCATGTTACATGTGTCAACACTGTAACAAGACTTGTTGCTATTGGCAACCAGTGTTTATCCTCAGAGCTATGATACATATTTCTCTCTATATTTGTCATGTGTACAGAGGAGCACTTTGGTTGGAGACTCTTTAAATCACTTGCTGACAGTTGTGACACGATTCCCTGACTTTTCCTGTCTTGTGCTTTCTGACAGATCCCCATCGGCTGCCTGTGAAGTGTCTCTGGTGTCAGCTCAATCATTTGGCTCCTCAGTGACACCTTTTTTTCCTCTGCCAGGCTTTCAAATCCTCATCTGATCTTAAATCAGATGAGCAGACAGAGCCCAGGGAGGGGATTCGTGATGTAGTGAAGCATTGCGGCTGAAGAAAACATGTAAATACGTTACTGTAATATGAGTAGGATACTATTTATCATTACATCACGGTGGGCAGTAGAGGTCACACGAGCTCGGTCCACTTCAGGGAAGGGCCTCTGCCTCAGGTGGAGCATTCAACTGGTCCATGTACCAGTCTCCCATCAATAACCAAGACCCCAGGAGACTGGTACTTGGACTGGTGCAGCTACCACTGAGGCAGAAGGCGAAGCTCTTAATTTACTGGTCGGCCCTCTCCTGTGGACCTGAGCTGCAGGTGGTGACCACAAATACAAGCAGGTGAAATGAGTTTCACTTGAAGGGTGGCTGGGGGAGCTGGGGAGGGGATGGCTGGGCCCCCCTGCTGAAACTGCTGGCCCTGTGACCCTGTGGCCTGCATTAACTGATGTGAATGGAAGAGAACTGAATATATGAAAGGCTTAGCTGCCTTTTCTTAAACTCCTAAAGGTGGAATATTAAGAATGGCTCCATTTACATCGTAAAATGTACTGTCCTCTTTGAACATTGTCATTAATGCCATAAACCCTTCAGCCAATATTTAAACACTCTGATATGTTATTACTTTGTAATGACGGGAAATTGGATTTCCAGGAAACAATAAAATCCAAGTGTCCTCTCTATTGTACTAGAAATATAATGACGTAATTAATTTTGGTTTCCAGTACAGGGGCAGGGTTCACTGTTAGCAGGTGAAACAAAGCCTCAGACATCCACAGACCTATATGTACACACTCATAAACACCCACATGCACAGCATGGGTGTGGTGGAACACGTACTGACAACTGAAACTGGCTGCAATGACCTCAGCAGCTCCAGTAATTCATCATACAGTCTCCTTAAATTGTGTAATAAGCAAAGTGAAGGCTAAAAAACCGATCATATACAGATAGATGTACTCCACCTAGCAATAATACAACTATGTGTACTTGAACATCTCCATGGTTTCGGATGTGTCAGAGCCAGAGAATCTTGTTTCAGGTATCACATCTGTATGCACGTCTGCATCAACCTCACCTCGCTCTCCTTGTTCTCGTACTTGTTGGCGTTCTTGCCTTGGCTCTTCCTCCTCAGCTTCTTCAGGTCGGACTGGGACTTTTCCAGGGAGTCCTGCTTCATCTTGTGCTCCATCTGATACCTCTTAAATGTGGCCTAAAGCAGAGGAATCACAATAATGTCAGAGAAACTTTCCCCATCAAAAACCTGCCCCTAGACAAATCACATCACATTATAAACTAGATTTACATTATTTAAAATCTGCTTCTGCTGCACTTCAGTACTTTCAGCTTTAATTACCTTACTTACTTTTTATTAGTTGGTCTCATCAAACAAAGAGGAAAACTTTAAATTAGACCCTTAAAAGAGCATATTAATCTTCCATTTACATTCTGTTCAGTATAACAAGCTAAGATCACATTTACATGCAATTAGTAAACTTCTAGAAGCGCCATGAACAGAACAATGGTGTTCATTTTCATTAGAGCATAAATCCTTTGCTGTGACTGCGGTTGTGAAGACTGTTACAGTTCAGCAGTTTAAATAGTATTAAAACCTGATCTACAGCCTCCTTATCAGAACAAACAGATTTACACACGCCATCCCATAAACCCCTATAGTGTGGTAAAAAGTGAAGAGAAAAAAAAACAGAAGAAAAAACAAATCATATTCTATACCCAAGTGTTTTTATAGTGTGTGTTTACAACAAGATGCAGTGCTGGTGCCACACACTCACACTCAGAGGTGTGGAAAGCACTTACTGTCATGTATTTTACATCCATGTCTGTCTTTCTCTCCAGCTCTGCTATTATCTCCCTGTGGAACCTCCTTAACTAGAGGAGAAGGAGGTGGAGGAGGGACCAGGGAGAGGAGAGAAGACAGATTAGAGATCAGAAACTGGGCTGAAGGATGATTGCAACAGTTAGACGGCATCTCTGTCGACAACACATGGGGACGATTTCAGGGTGTCAAAACAGAAAAATGGAGGATTATTATTATTTAAAGTGCACTGGCGTGTGTCTGTGGGGGTGAGAGTTAACCCCTAGGTTGCAGCTATTGATGAGTCAGAAGCAAAGCGTGGGAATACGGACTCTTCACTTCTGCTCTTTTTTTTTTTAGCATCAGGTTGAAATCATCCATGTCCCCATAGGCCTGCAGACGCGCGGCGCCACTGCCCACCCATGAGCACACGCCACGAGGACGACTGCGGCGACACACGCAGGACACCCACATTTAAGTCTGTGAAAGGTCTTCCATCATCTGCAGACCTGAAATGACGCTGTGACTCACCGAGTGGAGTCCATTAACACGTCAGCCTACTCGCTGATAATGTTAGCAACAATGCCTCAGGAGCTGCCGCCTCAGAGCTCAACTTCCAGACCTTACCTTTAACTTCAACACTGCCAGAAGTTGCTGGAGAAGCTAAACATGTAACATTTAAAAAAGGACATAAATAATACCGCAAATGATAAACTAAGTATAAATACTCCAGGTAACAGGATCTAATTAGGTTGTTGTCAGTGTTACTGTGGGGTTTGAACTGTAACAGCTGAACTGTACTTTATACTCTAACAGCTGTTTTTTAATTTAAGGGCATGTTGAGGCGTGCCCGATGTTTTCAGCACAATATCAGAACAGGTGCTCCTACAACCTAAACCTGATGAGTGCAAGGAAAGCTCAGAGGCGTGTGCTTGTGGGACTGCTGCTTGAGCAACAAGTTCAGTTCTTTGTCATTTAAATCCATGCAAGGGCGAGGCGATGCAGTTACTGAGCTGTTTTCATCTCTCTCTGGCACTCACGTTCTCTTCTAGCTCGAGGTGAACCTTCCTGTGAACCTCAGATATTTCCATCAGCGCTACACCTGCCGCACAGAGACAGAGAGAGAGAGAGAGAGAGAGAGAGGCGGGTTAATAACCAGGACAGGAAGAGCAGCAGTAACCTAATCACTTGCTTTTGTTTACATTTCAGTATCTCTTTCTACAAACAGCATAGTTAATATATATTAATGTATGGTTGAAAATACAGTTCTCTACAATGTAAACTCAAGGACTCATGTAGGAAGACTGATCATGAGGTTAAAGTGACAATAACTGAGCAGATAATGAAATCAAAAGTAACAACAAATATAATTTACATTTGCTGATTTAAGTAAAACTGCTGTATAATCAGCTGACTATCGTACAGGAGCCAGCAGCAGGACTGGAAGTGAAGCAACGGTACATTAAACAGGACAAAAGTGACCATAAAATGATGTCAGTAATGTGCCCCTGAGCAGATAAAAGATAACGGTACACAGATTTATGGGCTACATAAATGAGCAGCAGCTTGATTTTGACCGCCCACCCCCCATAGACCGATAAAAGTCACGTGAAGAGCCTTGACAGGTTTCTTAAACAAAGTGAGCTGCTGACCTTGACATTCTTGTCAAAGAAGCACCACCATGCTATCACCTATTTCCATTAGATCTGGAGCAGTTTTCTCAAACTGCCAAATTAAGGAGCGGATAATTGACAGGCCATCGGTTTACTACCTGTCAGAAACGTTTGTCAGGATGTAAAGAGGGCGCTCACACCTCGGCAGCACCAGCCTGCCTTACAGGCAGAGTGACTCCTTCACTCAACAGGTTCAAACAGCTCTGTGGGTAAAGGTCAGCCCCTAATCCAGGTTAATCTGTCCTGTGAAAAAGCAGGCGTGAAGGGTCTGAGGGGTTGGGGGGGGGGGGGGGGGCAGCTGAGACAGAGCGGGTGTGTTAGAAAGTGCTGTGCGCAGCAAGAGCCAGAAAATAAGGCAAACAAACGGAGGCACCGAACAAAGCTCCAGCGCATAAAAGCATACTGTAGCTGGAGGACTGAAACACGTCTGATCTAAAAAAAGACCAGACAGGATGAGGACGGGGTCAGGAAAGTCAACAGGTGTGATAAACACAGGTGACTGTCCAAACGCTTCAGATGAACGCAGAAGACCGGTACCGCTCTATAGGTGTCACTGGAATCAACAGTCTCTTCCTGGCAAGTCACCCTGCGTTTACTCTTGTCGCTATCTGTATGAAATGTTGCCAGGCAACAGCTTTTCATGACCGTACGAATTGCACGAAAGGGCGTCATGATGTGGATAACCTGAGAAGCCATCCGCCGGTGCCCGCCAGCCAAAGCCGCGATCGACAAAAACCCACAGCAGCCGTCTGACTGAGGTCCTGTAAAGGCTGCTCACGCCGGCTTTCGCCCACGTGTTCCTCCACCCTTGTTCGAAGCAAAATACCAAGCCCGCGCTTCAATTTAGGGCGCCGCCGGTGTTTCTCGTGCGGTTTAAACCAGTCGAACTTTGCCTCTGGTGAGGCGCGAGTCTTAGCGCAAACATGCCACGGATCCTGCGTCATCCCACAGACGTGTGAGACAAAGAGGGTAATAGATAGAGGGTCACTCTTTTCTTGTCTCGGTCGGTGTGTGTGGAAAAACAAGAAAAGGTGCGGAAAACCAGACCGACAATAGACGAGGAGATGAAAATTCTTTTGGAGGCATGTTGCAGGTCTCAGCAACGAAGACTTTATTTTTGTGTGTGCGTGGCGAAAAGAATTGGACCATCTGTGAGAGCACCCTGACACACCATGCAAACATTCTGGATTATGCAAAGTGTGTCTGACGTCGCTGAAACGGGGTCGGGACCATTGTGAGTCAGCGTTTGTTGCCGTGTTTCAGACCCTGAAATGGCTGAACGCCCACAGTGTTGCAAACAAAGTATATGTGGACCTGAACTTCTTCCGGGGCTCCATGCTGATCCTCTCACACAGGCCAGGACTGTATCTGCTGAGGGGTCCAGGAAGACCTCCATAGTCAACTGAGGTAGCGGGTGACCGCCTCTGAAGCTCCTATTTCTGCCATAAAAGCCCCTTTGAAGTTGGATTTCCTTCATAAAACTGCCACTTTGCTCCAATTTAATTAGCTCCTACTTGGGCTTCACCGTCCAAAATGACACGATTGAACTAGTTATGGAACTGTGGACAATTCTGTGTATGCTTTTCATAATCTGAGTTTCCGGGCTTCCTCCCCATTAAGCCAAGTGGAGGTTGTAGAAGAACCTGGAAGGTGCTGTGAACATGTGTGTCTGAACTAACGGGCATGTTGCATGTTTGGTAGAGGAACAAAAGCCCTGGAATTGGGTTAGAACTGGGGGGTCATGTGTATGAGTTCACCGACACCACCAGACAACACTTTACATTAGCACGAGGAGTTTTTAAAGCACAGTTTTATCGGCTCCATGTCTGAATATCTACTCGTAACTTTTGTTGACTTGGTTGGCCCAGAAGGACCGGAGAATCTGGGGTCAGTGACCAGCAGTGCAGACTCGGACGCTCAGATAAGCTGTGTGAAATAACTCCACGGGCGCTGAAAGAATTCACAGTAGCAGCTATCGCAGAGCCAAGAGACATGTTGATAGGGAGGGAATCAATTGGGTTTCACCTCACACATGTATGAATAATTAAGGGTCTAAGCACAAACTCCCTCTGCTCCCAGAGAACTATTATGCACACAGACATGCGTTATAGTGTTTAAGCTCCTCAACGCTTCACACGCCTCCCTCCATCAAGCCTTCACCTCCGACTCCGGTCTGACCAGACAGGGAAGCGGTCAGAAACCCGAGTGCTCGAGTGAAACAAATGTTGACATTTGAACTCTGTCAGAGGAAGAACAGCAAATGATATGAAATAAAGGAAGTTGGCAGAAGAACGAGGTGCACCGGTCCTCCAGTGCATCTCGAGTGTATCTGGTTTCTGGTTGGCTACATGTCACTGGAGCTCAGGTTTCTGACGAGGCAGCTTCACTATGTCCACAAACACACACAGGTTCACACACACACAGGTTCACACACACACAGGTTCACACACACACACACACACACACACACACACACACACACACACACACAGATAAGGCATGTTTCCTTTGTGAAAAATTCTGCTTTTTCACATTCTTTGTGCTGAGCTGATAGTGCCGGTGTGCCACAGCTGGAACTGGTTGTGCTCTACACAGTCCAGACACAAGCCTGTGAGCCGACTGTCCCGCTTCATTCGATTAGGTCTTGGCGTGCCTTTAATCACTCCCTGTTTTACGTAATCTCCTCCTGACTCAGATACAACCGATCTGTCGTGAGATCAGCGCGCCCCTCCCTGTCGCTGACAGGCAGGGATTAGTGCGTGCTGGAGGTCAGAGGTCAGCGTCTCATCCCTGAACATAGTTAATTCTTAAAAAAAATGTAGTAGTAGTAATAATAATAATAATAATAATAACAACAATAACAATAATAACAACAACAATAAATATGGTTTCAAAACATTCTACTGGAAAACCGCGAGAATAACTTTCATTCTGGGTTAATTCAACTGTAGTTATTTAATCGCTACTGATATAATCTAAAGTTTATTTGTGACCCTCCCCTCATTTCCTCGCGGCTTCCTATAACAGGACATGTTTTCGAATGTTTTTCTTGCTTTGTATTTTTACAGCCTTTCTCTTTAAGAATAACAGATGCAACAGACTGGGCTAATTGCAAAATTGAGCCTAAATTTGGTGGTAATGTGCTATAACCACGGAAGCCTGTTTTTGGCTGCGCATTTTCAGCCATTTCCCAGTCGCCCATGTTCTTTTATTCACACTGTCAAGTTGTTGCAACCAAAAGTGTCTCCAAAACATCGCTTGAACAGATGGGACGGCTGAAGGGACGAAAGTTAAATAGCCAATAACATTTGTCACCATCAGACTCCGGTGAAGGTAGCAGGAATTCAGAGCGACTGCTCATAAACCAGGAAACATCTGCAGCCCTCTTTACGCCAGTCAAAGACGCTTAAATAAACCAGAATGTCCCTTTAAGAGTGGCAGGAACAGCAACAGCAGCAGGCGGGTCCCAGTGCGTCGCTAAATTTAATTAGCAGTTTTGCTGCTAATGAGCAGGGGAGCTGACAGACACGCAGTGGTTAAATCATGTGACACGACTGACAGTCAGCACGGATGCCAGACGTCTCGGAAATGCGCGGGAGCTGCTGGGGGGATAAAAAAGGCCTGGAGACCTGAGACAAAAGCCGTTGCGTTGTCACAGTGTGTCTCTGATCACAACACTGTAAAAACACTGACAAATGTATGACGAATCTGGTCCAATGCCGCACTGGTTGGTGCATTCTAGTATTGATACACGCGCATGTGGAAACCTTGTGAACTTATTTTCAGAGACGGCACAAAGGGTGTTCCACAGGGACCATCTCTGAGGCCTGCTATCTTTGTCAGAATTAACCCTAATGATGTTCTCTCCTTCCTGGCTGAACAGACCCCCAGTGAACTTGTTACGCTTTCATCGTGCATTACCGGGGTCTGCATTCTCATTATTGCGCTCCAAAATCAGCCACGACAGAGTTACATAACAAACAAAGGAAACTGATCTGAGATCGTAGAGAATATACTGTGAAAACTCACCTAATTCTCTAGAGACTGGAGACACGGCAGCGCTCTCCCCAATCTTAGACATTGCATCAAAATACAGTTTGGCTGCCAGAGTCATCGCTGGAAAATAAGGACAGAATGATTAGTTTTGTCCAAGGTCAGCTATTCGTTCCACCTAATGCTGAATTTCCAGGTTGGTGTGCAAAGTGACACCTTGAATCCAGATACTCACCAGTCACAGACTTTTCATAGTTCTTGCCCAGGTTGACCAGATTCCTAAGTCCTGGATTGAACTGTTCCATCACACTCTGAGTGGAGACAAGACGGAAACACAGTCGTCATTTGGTTCAGGGTTCAACGGTTTAAAGAACACACACCTGTCGAACCGCTGCTGACAACACCATTGTCAGGAGCCGTGAACTCTGACCTCCAATCTGGCAGTCGTGATTGACAGGCACAAAAGAAACCATTAGAAAAACCTCTTCTGGGAAACCTCTTGCGGAAATATCACGTAACAATGTGCTGTTGAGCAAGGCTTTTTTGATGACTGTAAGAGGAGAGGGAGTGCGTTGATTCACACCCAAGCCCAGAATGCAGGAAACGCCAACGAACAACGCATCAAGAGGCCGGCGGTAAGACGCGCCATCAAAAGCTGCTGAACCTTGGATCTCAGAATTCCAGAGCTTGTCGGGCATATTGAAAATGGAATGATTTACGTGACAAACCTGACAGACCTGGCACAGGTTGGCTGCTGGCGTAGATTATCGGCGGGTGCCAGAGGTAAACGCTTGTCTGGGAGCCAAATGTATAGTCTTACAACACAGCACACAAACAGCTAAATTATTAAACCCAAAGTCTCTCTCTTTTTTTTTCCTTGCTTCCTGCATTTCATCACACCAAGGATCAGTGGGGGGGTGGTCGAGCTATTTAGGGGCGCTCCCACCCGCCCCTACCGTCTTTATTGAATAGAGAGAGCCCTCAGCATCAGCCTGCCACCTGTGACTGCAGGGTTAGTGTGGGAAGAACCTTTCCTGACAACATCCTGTTTACTGGATCAACACCTCTCACTTTATCGATCCGGCCTAAACCTGGAATAGTCAACTATGCCACCATAACACGACAGCCTCCCGTTCCTCCAGGGATGACTCGAAGGTGTGCAGGTGGACTAATGGTACCTGGGAGATCCAGAGAAATACACATTAATGGGCAACTGCTCGGAAGACCCATCAGGTCTGATAGATTTGACACATTTGGGATTGTCTGGTTGGCGGCAGCAGAGGCACATGGCAGGCGGTTCCCTGTCCAGAATGAAGGAGAAAGTTGGGAAGGATTTCTTTGCATAGTTTACAATAAAACCACGGCCATTAAACCTTTTATAGGCAGGCTTGAGCTGACGCCCTCCCTTTCGTCGACAGCCCTAAATCAGCCTCACGCCCTCATTTAAGGCTGTCTGGAAACACCTGTTGGCGTTTGCTCAGCCGGTGAAAGTCTCAGGGAATGCCGTCCTGGTCCAGCTGGGATCTGGGCTGGATGCAGGGAATGTTCCACCTCGGCACCTGTTGGGTTCTCAGACACTCACCTTGTATGTACTTTCAGTCAGCTTGGACACCTCCTCCACGCTCTTCGACATGGTTGACGTTGAGATTCCTCACGACGAATCAATTAAAAGAAAAAATTAAAAAAAAAAAAAAAGTCTAGGCAGGGGGGGACACCGAACCCACAGTTAATTCCTCATAGCCGGTGGGAAGAGCCGCATTCCTCCCTCCGATGGTCGCCGAGAGTCTCGATAAAACACAAACAAAGCTAAAGAAACGGGCAAAAGTGACCGAGGCTGCTGCTGCGAGTGAAAAGTGAGCTGTCAAAGTTGTGTTGGGAGGACAGGAGGGGAGGTTAGGTGGAAACCAGTCAGAGCCACCGGAATCACGATTAATGGGAACAGGCGCTTCCGGTCCACCGCTTTCAAACTAAACGTCCATTCACAAATATGCAATTTTATTTGACATCCTTACGGTGATATAGATATAACATTAAACATTGCTAAACTAATCGTGAAACCATGAGACTATGACTATATATTACATGTAAGTGCATTATAAACATAATCATGCCCTGTTTTATATGCCCTGCTATTAAGTGGATTTTTAAAAAAAACAACAAAACATGATTAATTTAACTTACAACCAGTGTCGTTCGTTCTTTTGAGGCAACACCTTTAAGTTGAGTCCAGTGTTTCAGCTTTCCAGAAAAGGTTTCGGTTTCAGCCTTTTATCGTTGCGGGTGTTCTGGACGCTTTTATTTCTAAAGTCCACTTCCTGTGTCGTTGCGGGTATCGCTGCAGGCAGGTAGAAAAAAGGTGAGAATAAAGGACGGAGACGGGCGCTCCCTGGAGGCCGGCGCTCCTTAACACACCCGAAAGACAGAACAACAACAATAAAATTACTGTATAATAAAAAAAAACCCCAAAAGGTTTTGTCGTCAATCAGGGTTATTTTAAATGAGCTGGGCACAGGGTTTATTTAAACTTGGGACAAGTGTAATATTAAACAGTCACCTTTTTCCTGACATTACAGGTCCCACAGGTGGGAGCTTTGGACTGAAAATGTTCAACTTTTCCCACTAGGGGGCCCCCACGGGCAGCTGATTTCCATGAAACTGAAGGAGCTTTCATAAAGAAGGGAGATTAAGAAAAAAAAAAAGAAAAAAAAGAAAACATAAGCCTGGTTGTATAATTTAAACCCTCATGATATTGCGGAAAATTTATCTTCAGCACAAAATAACAACAAAGTTCTGCTCTCTATGTTTTACAAACGGAACACGCTGGCCCGCTGCGAGAACACATAAACCGGGGTTTTGCTTCGCAAATGTCATTTGATTTGAGAACTTTTGCTAAGGCTCTGAAGCCACAGGGAGCTGGGAAAAAAAGAGCAGAATGTAAAACAAGCCCTCAGGCTCTGAACGCAAACCAGAGCTCACAGAATGAGAAGGTGACGTGCTGCAGAAAAAGCCTCCACTTTCCACTGAGTGTCTATTCTATTTTCCTCTTCCTCTCGCTTCGTGTCGTGGTCATGGTCATCACTACTGCCTCCCGCTCATTTACATCTGTGGACATGAGTCGATAATGAGGAATAAAAAATTCCAGGCTAATAAACCCGCCTGAAGGTCATTTCTAATCGGTCATCAGAGATGATAGCAAAAACAAATATTTCCATTCTTTCATTTGAAAATGAGTTTCTAAGGTGTCTATCACATTGTAGGTGGTTCAAGGTCAGCGAGCAGGCTTTTATTTCCTTTTGATTATCCATTCTGACTACTGGGAATGCTTCTGTAACCTCCCAGTTTGTGCTTGTTAGACCACGTTTCAGTCAGCTGTTGACGAAAGTCTCTCTGACGCCTGCATCTAATTTATCTAAATCTGATCTGTGCTGTCGCTGACATCAAATGAACATAGAAGCCATCTCTCATCTTCCACCCGTCCCTGTCTTAAGCTCCTGAAATCATAGAGCCTGTCACCCGACTGCAGATAAAGTGACATTATTAACACTGGCGGGGGGCCGAGGAGATAAAGAAAGGCGGGTAACCCCCCCCCCCCACTCACAAAAAACAGGCACACTGAGGCAAAGAGTGGGAGAATGGCTGTGAGGTTTGCATAAAACGTGTCAGTCTTGTTGCGATTTGCATCATCGCTTCTGGAGACAGACCGAAGGCGAATGTAAAGGATGTGGAACATTCTGCCTGCTCAAGTTCTGCACGCGCTGTTCCCTCCGACGCCATTGTTCCAGCCATTGGTGACCTATTTCATTGTCTACCTTTTGCCTCCTCCGTGCACCGTGATGGGTGCCAAGGTATTCGAAATTGCAGGTTGTTAACGTCGCAGCACCAAGGCCACCTCTTTGTCAACTGTACCCCCTCTCCTTTAAGAACAGGCAGGTAGACAATGGCGTCATCCTCAGGATGCGCTTCTTGACCTTGAACCACGCACGATTTCGCAGCTCACGAGCCTGCAAAGTGAATCAGCAGCAGAGAGGTGGGGAGGAAAAATGCACCTGGAAATGAGGTTTGATTCGCTCTTTTCAGTTGAAGCAAAATATGAATGTTCCGTATCAGGAGCTCATTATGAAGAAGGACACAAACTTTGCCTTAATCTAATAGTGAGAAGGCCACAAGTCAGCTGAAAGTCACTTCCTGTTCGCTTGAAAACAGCAAAACAAGCTGAGAATCAACAGAAAGAGCAGAAATATGCCTATTTACAGCAGACACAAGCAGGCATGGACACAGACACTGATTCTGGAGCAGCTGCAGCAAACCGTTCCCAGAAACTTGTTCCAGGTGGCGGCAGACATAAATCGGAGTCTAAAATAAAACCTGAAGGGGTGATGTGCCCCTGCCTGGAGCAGCCCAGGAGTATGAATGAGGGTTTCCAAAGGGAGGAATTAAGAAGGTCAGAACTGTCCTGTTGCCTTTTCACAAGCGTTCACAGAACGAGCCAGCTCCTCCGCAGGTACGACGCCGCTCGCTTCCTGACTTAGCGTCCGTTTTCCTAATCATCCTTGTGAAGACGGGCCTGTGGTTGGTCCGGCGGCGCTGCCCCTCCGGCGCTCCACCCCCTGTAATGACTCCGCAAGTAAACAGGCCTCGCCCGCCCAGGGGGGGACGATATTGCAGTCGGCGGCGTGTGAAAATTTAATAATGTAGCCGATGTCAGACGTCTCGGGAATGAATCTGCCGCCCGTGGCAGCTGAACACACGGAGACGAGCGGATGGAGAGGAGCGCTTCGCTCCACAGGCGGTCATGGACCCTGTTTTAAAACCCATCTGTGGCCCGAAAGAGGGAGCAGTCGGAAAAAAGTTATGGAACTGTCGTGTTTGCTTGACTCAGATGTCTCACGCGCACACACACACACACGCGCGTGCACACACACCTGCTCGGAGCACCATAAACAGCATAAAGCGCATTCAAGTTGCATCTTGTAAACACGTGCTATTTTAAGACCCCCGAAGCCTCGCGGCAGGAAGTGGCATAGGCACAGAGCCGTAATTGTTATGTTTACGCACAAGTCCCCGCACAACCCGGAGGTTTTTGATCACTCTGAGCATGGCGGCGCTGCGGTGCCCCCGACACTGAACCTGAACCTGAACCTAAGAGAGATGAGAGTTAGTATTTTTTCTCTGCTGCAGTCTATAATCATGTGTTTGTTTGAGTGTGCGTGTGTGTGTGTGTGTGTGTGTGTGTGTGTGTGTCTCAACCCATCTTACTAAATTTCAGGGTGAAGACCTGAGCTTACACATGGGATTCAGTTATAAGCCTCCTAAAAAAAACCCCAGAGAAACCCTTTTGAGCCACAGATGACAGCAAACGCTGAAAAACCCCGACCGTGCTGGGATAGGCTCACTCGCTCTGCTCTCCCATCGTCACAGAGTAGCTGCAGGCAAGTGTCAAACGTACGCATAATTCCCATGAAACCGGCAAATGTCGCTTCAGTATTCAACAAGTCAGGATCTGAACCTGTCAGGGAACGTACAACTGTTATTACTATTATTATTATTGAAATCACTCACTGACCACCACCGACGCCCACCGGTTGTTCGTCATCACGCCGCAACTTTTCCCAGAATATTCCATCAGTCGGATCCAGCCGGACGGCTAAGAATGCCATTACATGAGGAAATGATGGCCGTGCGCGGCCTTCTGAGGAACCACTTGTCAAGAACAAACTGGTTATTAATAATGCAGAAGGAGCCTCTGTTATTTTGAACAACCTTGAAACTCTCGCGGGGCATTTACGCTCTCCCGCCGCGATCAATGGTGGATGCTGATGCTTTGCGCGCGTGAACGATGGTCTTCCTGGCACAAAGCGGGCCTCCGCCTGCCCGTAAATCTCCCCCGGCTGCGTGACCCGTTAACAATCGGCCGCTCCCCTTTGCTGGGATGTATAACCGCTCGATTATCTAACGGCGTGATTGGTGGCGCCCGTGAGCGAGGTGGAGGGAGGGATCCGCGTGTGGTTCAAGAACCACCCTCTCCTCAGTGCCAGAGGGCGACCTCGGTGGCGCTGCCCTCGACCTTTGCCCGCCATTCCTCTCGTATCTCCTTTTCCCACTTCTCGGTCCATCGCTGTCAAACTCTCACACGTCCAAAACTTCCAAACGACCTGCTGCAGGCAGCGCCTCCACGTGCGAGCCGCTCATTCGGTGGCCTCGCCGTGTGACGCACACAGGAAGGGACTACTTTCAGTCGAAGGGAACAACAGCCTCATATTCAGAAATAGCCTGGTCTATAAATAGAGTCTGCACGGATTTGTGCTCTCAAATAGATGTCTTTCCATCCCCTCTTAATAAAAGTCACATGACCCCCTAATGTCAGCGGACGGCGGGGCTTAATCATCCGGGGGGAGGGGTTGAGCAGGAAACATCGGTGGCTGCTGATTCCGTTAGCAGTGGTGGAATGATGGTGGTAATGCACTTATCCACGGCCCCTCCGTGGGGGGTAGGGGTTGGGAGGGGGGTGGGGGGGTTGAACCAACATCTGATTAGATCCCGCAGAGATGAAACGATCACGCTGAGTCACATGGCTGCTTTATTACCGGGCGGCTTTGGGATCCACGTGGCACAATAGAGGGATGAATTTCTGCCCGTAATCCAGTCAAGATGGACTCTTTTGTGTATTTCGCTCGGTGTCTTTTGAGGGAAACGAGGTGACGATTATTTTCAGCACCTGCTCGGCTCAGATCACATTCTGTTCTTCGCTTCATCCAGCCGAGACAGGCTAGGTTGCCGGAGTTCAGTCTGCACTGCAGCGAGGATGAAATCAGAACAGATCTCTCCTGATTATCAGATCATCCTTATAGGAAATTCATCGTATATGTGACATTTAAAGGTCTAACATGTGGACAGTCAAAACATTCAGAATAACCGGAAATAGCTCAAGTTATATAAACTCAAAATGTATCTTTCCTTCATGTTTCTAATCAGCTATCCTGTTTTTAGCAAGGAGTATAAAACCTTGTTTCGACGCTGGGAACGGTCTACAAATGGAATAACCATTTCAACGATCCTTTCCCACAACTCCTTTCCCTTCAGTGATGTGAAAATTCTATTCGGCAGCCCTCTCAGATCTGTTCGTCAAGTCTCTTTCTGCAAGAACTGAAGCGATATTTGTAACCAGAAAGGTCTCCTGGATTACACAATATCCTCCCAGGAGATGAGAAGTGTAGCTGTGGATTTAGGAAAAGAAAGAGCTGGATAGTTTTTAATTTTCTCCTGCACTTGAAAACTGCGGATGCGGTGACTCTTGCCTTTCACGACCGCTTTGATGTACGGAGAGGTGGCGTCACGAGACTGCGGCAGAGCAGCTGTCTCCTCTTCCACGCTGATGAATTTGTTCATCCCTCCCTCAAGCCTTCCTCTTTACACTTGTTCTAATTCCCTCAAAACACTCTCATCAGCCCCCGAGTGAATTCAGCAAACGGGGGTGAATAGCCCCGCAGCAGGAATGATTAACCTCCACTCCTGGACACAAAATGTGCACAGAAACGAGTGCCCCCCTAATAGAATATTGGTCGCTGGATCGAGCCGGAGAGGAGAACAGAACAGAACAGAACATTTTTTTTCCCTGCATAATTTGGTGAAACAGCGAAGCAGACTGAAGGGGTCCTGGGGATCTCGGCGCCACTTTTCAAATGCTTCGTCTTCTGCAGATCCTGGATAATTACCAGACCAGCGGCCTTCTCCAGGCTCAGTTTCTAAACTTGTTTTTCTCTCTGTCTTCACACCGCTCCCTCTTTGGGGCTCTGTGGGGACTCAAAAGGGTGCTGGGAGCAGAATGCCACTCTAACTCTACACCCCCACCACCACCCATCCAACCCAACCCCCCCCAACAAACTCCAGCTCCAAAGATTTCTGCGAGGATCCGGGAGCCACCCAATACACACAGTGAGATTTGAGCTTAATTACCAGCATTTCACACTCGCAGACAACCGTGGGCGAAATTGGAAAAGCAATGCAACGCCAAGCGAAAGGAGCGCGCAGACGCGGATGAAAGTTTGAAGAAAAAGAAAAAAAATAAATAAAAAATGCGGCGCCCGATCATTATTCACTGTCACTCTCTCCAGCTGCGTGTGTAGTGGACAGGCAGGCGAGGCCGCTGAATTGGTAATCTGTTTTCAGTGATGTACTGTTACCATTACTCCGGCTGCCCAGATCGCTTCTCCGTGAAGCCTCCAGGATTTCCACTGGCTGGAAATCTCTCGTTTGTACTCCGACGTGAGAAAAAGAGACAGCCCAGTGTCTTCGTTCGCACTTTGGGCTCAGAAAAAAAAAAAAAAAGAATCACCTTTGTATGTTCACAAAAACAGACTGTTGAACTAACCACACGTTGGGGTCAAAGGGTCACAGAGGAATGATAGATGGTGCTGCATGCATCGACCTGACCCGTCACAGATGGAGAGACCACTCCTATGTCTAACGATAACTCACTTTGCCAGTTCACAACAACACACTTCCATATTTCTGTAAACATTATTTTTTTTTGTTTTTTTGGGAAAACCTTCGAAGGATTAGCCTTTCTTTAAACCGAACCAGGCTATGGATGCTACTCCTGCCCTCAGTTTTATTTTATTACCTTGGTGCACAACCCGCGGAAAGATAATTCATCTCAACCACCGCATCGAAATGTCTACTGAGACAAGAAGAATCACTCGGTGCTCTACAGCGTGCATCCAGCCTTTCTGGCCCCGGTAAAATTAAGTTTATACACAGCAGAACTAAGTTTTCTCAGTAAATGGGGAAACTTTTTTTAAAAATGTATTTTGTTGTCAACAGAGAAAGCAGATGACTGCTCAGGGCCGTAAGTTGCCCAGGAGACTAAAAAATATTTGTCCAGTCAAACTGTACACTGACAGTCGGCTTAGAGCCCAAACGGACAGCCTCTACTCTGGAAGTTTACATCAGAACCCAGAAGAACATGAAACCAGGAGTTCTGCTCCATATTTTAGCAGAGCCTGGCCAACGTTGCTGCTCAGGTTTTGTAAAAGTGATTTAGAAGCACTATTAAAGTTGGACGCACCTACACGTGAAGAATGTTTCTCTTTATCACATTAATGGAGCAACAGAGGCAAAATTAATTCAAGCAGGCGCCTTTTGTGCAGTTGCTCGTGCCAACCTGGGATAAAAGTGATCATGTTACAGGCTGTCTAGCTCTGAAATCTCTAGTTTAAATGTGAACAAACAACCGCGGACTAGTGTATCCAGCAGCATCAACCTGAAGCAGCTTTTTGTTCCACACACGTTCTTATCACTTATTCAGTTCAGTTGAAAATCGTCAATAATTGATTTCTGCTTAAAGTGTGAGAGACAGCGCAGCAAACGCTACCTCAGCCAAGAAGCGAGTAAGCTCGGACAAAGTCCAACATGGACTTCAAAGCTGTTGTCAAGAGTACTGGGACGTCTGCACATGAACTTTCCTGACGATCTATTGTTAACGCATGGGGGTTTTAATACGGAGGTAGTCCACCCATTCAAGGTACAAAAGCCAAGATTTCCACAGAGTGTTAATGGGAATTTGACCGTTCTCCTCAGGTTTATTTGTGAGGTCAGGCCCTCATGTTGCACCAGAAGACCTGGCTTCACCTCTGGAACAATCACCGCGGTCTGAAATGGTGAAGGAGACCCACAGTGTCCTACATCGGAGCAGCTCCAATAATCCGCATGTGCAATGTCTTTCTCTCCCACCTGGACGACGGCCAGCTGGAAGATTTTCCCTCTGATGGCGACACCGCATGACCTCGATGAAGGGGCCATTCACGTGACAGTCCCAGAGATGATGAGTCAAACATGTCCTCCATTTGTCTGAAAAACCTCACCAGCAGAGAGTGGAACACAACTTTATTGCTAATCCAGCACAGTGATGTCTTAACATTCAAGGCAAACAGTTCCTTTGCGTTGATATCTTGGCTTTATTTGCTACACCTGTGGGACTTTTATTTTACCGACTGCAGAAAGGACATTTAAGCACACAGCAAAAAAAAAAGGGCAGCTGCACTGTTAAAGGTGACTTGGAAACAAAAGCCAACACATTTTTCTTTTCCAGAATAGTGTGTCCATGAGCAAGCGCACGTATGGTTCTCGCGAAAGGCCATTCATCACAGAAACAAAGCACTTCCATTGGTGCCTCTGCAGTTTTCTTCTTCTTCTTTTTTTTTTTTAAAAAAAAACAAGCAAAACTCATTAGCAGAAGAAACAAAACGAGATACATTTCAAAGAGGAGAGACTTGAGTTTACACTGAAACACACTTCGTACTTCTTATTATTTCTTTTGTTTTTCTATTTAAAAGGGACAATCACAGAAAGATTGTGACCCAGCTCACGAGTCTTCACCATATTGGGTGTGTGCCTTTCCTTTAAAGACATTCATTGCTGTAATCTACTGCATCATAATTTTCTCCATTCACTGTTTTCAAGCTGCGGCTTCTTTAAAAGTAGACAGGAGTATTTTGTAGTTTGACTTGGACTGACTGAATAAAGTCCACATGTTGGTGAAGAAGAGTACCTTAAGTCTGTGTAGTTAGTTTGCACCGTGCCCAGCGAGGCCTCGACACCACAACAGTAAAGACAAACAAAATCAGCTGCATAAAGCATCAACATGGCCGCAGAGCATTTCTGAATGCCGAACTTTTTTTTTTTTGAAAAAGGTATATATTCCTGAATTTAACAGTTCTTGTTGCTCAGAGTTATTTAGATCCATCTGGTCCACTGCCACTACTCTCGTTAGTCATCCCGTCCTGCAATTCCAACCCAAATCTGGAATTAATGACTGTCCTTGACGGACAGGACAGGTCCCCGCCCCCACGCTGGGCTCCTGTCCACGGCTCTGATGTTGCCGGCAGCTGTCCGACATCGCCATTAACCTGAGCGGAGCCAAATCGTTTGTAAAGCCGTTCGGGATGTGGCATCTGCTCAAAGGGACACAGACTTATGAGGCGTGGCTTTACAAGAACGTCCTCGCTGCTTCGTAATCTGTCATCTTTCTACACGTGAGGCGGGCCGCGGCGTGCGCAAAAGCACACATTTATGCAATATCATCCCAAACACCCTCAGAGTTCATGGAGTGCATGCACGGACGGACTCATGCAATATTTTTCGGTGTTCTCGGAATAATTGGGGCCGTCTGCTTTTGCGGGTCTTATTTGACGGCAGTTCCTGTTTTCCTCTCCTCAGTCAGCGTTCAGTACGTTGGGAATAGTGTTCCACGGCACATCAAAAAAGCCCGCTCAAGCTCAAATTCACTACAAACACGCTGCAGCATCATCGGTATAAGAATACAACCAAAAAGATCTTTTTCAAAGGAAGGTGTCAAGTGAAAGCTGGTGCGCTGAAGAGATAACACAGAATGACGGCAGTTTGTTGCAAGAGCGCGAGCTATTTTAGCCTCCCGTGACTTCGCCAGGCTCGAAACTGAATATCCACATCAAAATATAGCGGTTATATAAATACGTAAAAACCCTGCTCTTCCTGTCAGGCCTCAGCTGGAGCAGCCGTCGACTCTCTCAGTTGTGTCAGGTCCTTTAGGAATCGAAAGCGCGATCTTCGCAGATCTCCAGGGCAGCTTTGCTGGCGCCGCCAAACACTTCCACGTTGGCGTCAATCCACGGGACCACGTTGCCTGGCATGTACGCCGAGCAGTTGGCCAGTCCCATGATGTCGACGGGGCGCAGCACTCGGTCCCACATGTTGAACTGGCTCAGTTCGCCTACAAAGGCCTGTGTGGCGTCAAAACGGCCCCCGACTACGTCCTGGAGGGAGAGAGGAAATGAAGGGTGGGTTTTTCCTTCTGTAGAGTTAATTTGCGAAGAGACAGACTTTCATTAAAATGAATCAATTCTGTTTGATTGTCTTCAAATTGGGATCAGAGTTACTCAACTCCCAATTTCTCACTCCAAATAAGCTATCTGAGGCTATCTGGCGCAACATGTAGCAACTGGGGACACACCGATAAGAAAAGTCTGAATCATTATAAACACAGCTGTTAGAGTCGATGAACGATATCAAAGTCGATTTAATGGCTACCCATCAATTTCTATGATAATCAAAGTCAAAAGTAGCAAAGACCTGGGAATAATGCACCTGAAAATAGTAAAGTCTTCATTTTCAAAACTTTTAGTTACAAAAACTTTATTTAAGTCTTAATGTGTTTCAACATTAGAATTCCTTGAAGGCAGCTGCTTCATAAAATCACTACTAGTAACTACTACTGGTACAGATGTGAATGTTCTATATGGTCCCTCTATATTAGCGTATCTCAACTTTTAGAATGAAATAAGAATAACACTTCAATCTTTAGACTCATCTAATATACTGCACCTCAACACCTCTCTATAGAGCATTAACCTATCACTTCATCTCTCTGGTGCTATCACGGAGCTAACATTAATAATCCTGTGCATCTCGCAAGGGCATATAGATGCAGTGACATAACAGTGAATGCATGAATGTAGCGTGAGAAGAGCTCCAGTGCCTCCTTTCCCTGTGCTCCCAGTGCCTCTAGCACAAAGCTCATGGGAGAATACACACTAGAGCAAAAGCACACATGCTTACTCTGTATTGCCTAAGCTTTTGTCGCAGCTCTCACCTGCTCCTGACCCAGGATGATCACCCCTCCAGGTTTAATTGGGTGCCAGGGGGCCAGGTTGTCTCCGGTGCCGAGGCGCTCGCCATCCTGGTAAGCCTCCCAGAAGCCATCTCTGGTTGTCCAGGTGATGCAGATGTGGTGCCAGCGGCCATCGCTCAAGGACAAAGGAAGCTGGGCCACCTGCAGGGGGCACGAGGTACGAGAGGTGTCATCAAGGCCGTGCCGGGCGTGGAAAGGCGGGGAGGCGGGAGTTAATTGTGGCACGTCGCAAACAAGGGCGGCAATTAGAGGAGCTACATCTTCAAAGAGAGCGCCAAAAATCTCCAGATGAGCCCAAGATTTAAATTACCCAGGTGACATTAGGGGATAAATCATCCTTCAAAGAAGCAGAGTAGCCAACAGCCAAAGTGTGTCCTCGTATCCTTTTGTACTCTGTGCACAGATCAAACAAAGACAATCATCTGATGACATCATGGCCCCCCGAGGACACCCTGTTCGTGTGAATATGTAACTCATTACGCTCCGTGTTTTTCATAATTAGATTCATGGGGGCATTTGAGATCATCCCAGCAGCCACTGATGGGAGGGGCCATCACAGCCCGGACAGGTTGATGCTGTTCACTCACGCCCTCACACCGCCAGGCAAGGTCGTTGTAACAAATAAAGTTGAATTATGTACCATGGTGCGCTGGCTTTAATTTCAGAAGAATGGATTAGGATGTTTGAGCTGTTTTTTTGGGGGAAAATATGTAACTTGTAAAATATTATGCAGCACCTCGGTGACTACAGAACCCACTTATACCCATATCAAAGTTCGGGAAAATGATATTTTGCGCCACACCAGATTAGTAAACATGGGATTACACGGGCAAACTCACGGTATAAAAAAGGAAAAAAACAAACTTGTTCTAATACTGAGCTTTATCCATCAAATCCGTAACGGATTAGAATCCTGCCCTTCTCAAGGCGTGGTGGACGTGTTTCACTCGACCTCTACTCTGGCCCAAATCTGATCAAATCCAGTGAAGAGGCACCCCATCGCGGAGCTATTATCTTCTATTAATAAAGATCGTCTCTCTGCATAGCACAATGTTTCTTTTTTTTAAAAGACTAACAGGGTCTTTCTGCCTCCATCAGTATGCAGCCAAATCAGCAACAAATAAACAGTACGCCCCAACGGACCCTGTTATCACTGCGAATAAGTTCAACACACGGGTGTGCTGCTGCGCTTAAGATAATCATATTCACCACTCACACTTCTGCCTCCCTCTCATTTACCTTTTATGTTTTCCTTCTTCATTTCTCCATAAACCCTCAATGCCTGGTGTCATGTGATCTCCCCCACTGTCCTCCCTCTCCTCTCCTCTCGCCACTCCATCGCATCTCTGCAGCTTTACCCATTTCCTGTCCCGCTTTTTTTTTCATTCTTTTCATCTCCTCATACTCTCATCCCTTTCTCCCACCATCTCCCTCTCATGTCTGACTTGATCACATGTATAATGCATGGCGAAGGGGAAGCTGTGAAGAGACCTGCCTGTGCCAATAACACCCCAAAGTAAACAAGGCGGTGGAGGGGAAGGAAAAATCCGCTTGTTTTAGTTAGCAAATAAATAAATTCACAAATCAAACACCGCGTTCGTCCAAAGACCCAATCACAGAACCGGAAAATATTTAATTTACAATTATTTTTCTATTAGGCTGAAAGTCAGGAGTACGTTCATTTATGCATTTTCCCCTCTTTGCTACCTCTTTGTGGATTAAAATCCCCCCACCAAAGACCCCAGAATGTATCATGTGCAGAAAGCAAAATAGATCAGGCCTGGAAATGAGCACACGTGGCAGCCGGGCTTCTCTAATGAATTACTGTTATTCTTGGCTCTGTGTGGAATGTGGGTCAATGATATTAAATGTTGATAAGGTGCGAAATAAAATATTCAGGACTGATGGTCAGTGATTATCTCGGCTGATGTGAGTTCTCCGGATCCCGTGCGTCGACATCTTTGTGCATTTGGCTGCATTTAACAAAGATTTGGGGGCGGCTGTACTGACTTTAATCGTGCTTTCGGGGCTCTTTTGTGCTGAGTGCAGAAGCATTTAGTGGCTCACTGCGCTCGTGTTCTAGAAAGTTGACTCGGCTCCCTTACATGTTTAATCTGATCTTTATTTAATGCCATCCTCAGTGTTTTTATGTAGTTACGTTGGACAATTTACAAAACTGCCGCTGTGTGACATGATAAAGATGGAGAACATTTGTCTACTTCCACTAAATTAAACAATTAAACGGAGCACTTGTGATGGTTGGGTGGTGAAGTGGAGAACAGTGTTGGGTGTATGCCTCGTCATCCACATGATACTAATACTCAGGTCAAAGGTCAAAGGTCCAGTTTGGGGTTCTTGAAGACATCTCAAAGGTGGATCCCAGACTTTTGAAATCTCTTTGGGAATCCTCCCCTTAGAGGTGAGGATTCCTAATGAGGAGATTTAAAAAACAGAGATATTTAAAAAACCTGGGCTCCAGGTAGGCCAGTGGAATAGACACAGCCCTCCCCATGACTGGGAGGTCTATCCCACTGGTCACTGGTTGAGAGGCAGGAATACAGCCAAGACAGGCCACTGGTCCCTTACAGGACACACACATAGGTAATTTAGAATCTGCAACTTTGGATGCTCAGCTGGTGACATCATCCAAAGGCCAGCTCTGATCACCGCATCCATCACTACCACTAGATCCCCAGTCATTGTAAGCGTCTCCGTGGTTGCCTACCTTATCATTGACCAACAGCTCAATGGGATTGTTCCCCCATTCAATCAGGACTATCTCGTTGGCCTGTCCTGGCACACCATAGGAGAATGGCGTCCCGATGCCTGGACTGGCGCTGGACTTGAGCCACATGCACACAGTGAAGGCATACATTTCAGGGAGGCTCTTCTTGATGCGTCCGTACAGGTAGTTGGTCCGAAGAGGGAGGGACACCTTGAAGTCCTCGGGTGATTTGAAGGCATTGTTACCTGTTGATGGACAAGTTCATCTGTCAGTGAAGGAAATTCCCCTCATTTTCTTCCAGTGTTCCTGTTTTTTTCTGGTGTTGATGTATGTACTTTTGTGTTTGTGAACAGTCTTATTCAGCATTAAAAAAGTGAAAAGACCAAACTGCCTTGGTTGCAAAATGGAGATGAGCCTATTTATTCAGTGTCTTATATTAGGCTTCAAGCTCATAGCTGAATAAAATAAATCAAAATAAACATTTGAGGTCAGGTTGTAGGTCACCTGTAATAACGTATACGTGTTTCCAGGAGGGCATAAAAAAAAGTGCTCTTGCTGGTCATATGTGGAATGCATGAAACTGAATAAAATGAGTTACATGATGCAAAAATGTGTAGCGCTCTAATGCTTTTCCACGTTGTTTTTTTCAGCTGCTTTTGTTATTGTCTGTTTCATCTTCCATTTGTGCATTTCTACTGTATAACATCTGGATCAAGGCCCGGGCAGCAGCACTAGAGCACGTTCAGAGAATGTCAGCCAGTTTGGGTCTGATTAAAGCACACAAACGACCGAGTAAAATGGCTTTTAACTGCATTATCTGGGCATGTTAGTCCCACTTTTTGAAATGCGAAAATAGCCAGAACACCACATTTGCACTGTTCATAGGTATTGTAAATAGCGTTTTAGTCTGCTAACAGAATACAGCAGGTTTTATTGCATCAGCTAAATGAACCAACACATTACTCAGTTGTCCCTGGCAACGCTGGATGAAAGCTTGCTGTGATTGAATTTGACCAAATCTGCAACCACGCTCCCTTCAACCATGGAAAAGAATGGACTCAACACAAAAGCCGGAAGAAAAAGCATCTTAAATAAGAAATATGCTGCGTTCCTTTGCTCCTCTTGGACCAGCTTGCCTCCCCATCTCCTGAGGCTCACGGGCGCTCACATGTTTTACCGTGAGCTTCAACTTATGAATTCATCCCAGGGTTTGATCCGGTGCAGAGAGAGCTCCACGCATCCCACAGACAAAACAACAACTCCAGCGACGTCAGGATCAAAACAAGACCGCACAAAGCACCTGCTTTGATGCATCCTCAATTTAATAAGAGACAACTGCATTTGTGGTTATTGTGGAGCAGTGTGGCTCTTTTTCTGCAGCATCCAGGTAGGCGTGCTGTTGTTGCTCCCTCCTTGAGAGTTCTTCCTTTCTTTTCCTACACAACATCACCTGTTTTGACATGCCTGCATGCGGCTTGCTGATCAAAAAGCTGTCAGGTGCAGCTGCCGCATAAACACGCCTGTTAGGGTTGCGCAATATCTGCAAATGTACACTTTCAAGGCCGTAAGGCTTGATAACATGCTGGGATGGTTGAAGTAGCTACATACGTCGCGACAGCTGCAGTTACATCTTAGAGACAGAAATTGAGGGGAAAAAAACCCTCATACATATCGCTAAAGGAAACCATTGCACATACAGTAACCTTTGAATAAACCCTATGTTGGCATCAACTATCTTAGCCTGAGGACAAGTGAGGTAAAATGTCCTGCGAGAAGTGAATTAGACTTCTAGAACCACTTCCCTGTGGGCAGAGATGTTTTTTTCCGATATTTTGATCTATCAAAGTGATGCTTGAGAGCATGGGCGTCCTTCAATATTTCTAAAATTGATTAAGAATTCAGTGATGCATTCAGTTTGAGCCTTAATTCCAGGACCAGGAGCTGCTCCAGGAATAGCTCTGAATGAGGAGGTTTTTCCCTGCCTCATCAGAAATGGGCTAATTAGCGTTAAATCTCCTGGATGTTAAAAAAAACAACAGATTTCATTAAGAATGGCCAACATTTCACACCCAGTGTAACGCGCGTGGCTTACTTTTCTCGAGCTCGGTGATCCTCTCCAGGAGGGAGTTGAGCGTGGTCTCGGTGCGTTGGCGGTGGGCCGCCGTCTCGTTGTAGAGCTGGCTCCTCTCCTCCTCCAGCTCGGCCACCTTCCGGAGGAGCTGGCTCTCCAGCGCACCCAGGCGCTGGCGCAGCAGCTCCCGCAGCTCCGGCGGGAGGGGGGCGAGTGCGGAGACCCCTCCTGCGGACAGGTTTGCGCTCGGCAGGAGTAACCTCTGCTGCTGTGAGGCCGAGAGTTTATTGACAGACAGAGAGACATTTAAACCAGTTAAACAGGTGAACTCAGACATCCTATGGGCCTCAGTTTGGACTCTTGCTGATTACTCTTGATATCATTTTAGCACTATTGATTTGTGATGCAGAGATATGAACTTGATGCAGTTTGATCTTGCTGCAGTCTCCATTTAATTACCTCTAAAAAAACTGCCTGATAAGATTGTATGATGTGTGGCATTATGGAGAGACAAAAACAGGATGAGGCTTCATAGTGCAGCACTCAGATCTCCATTTCTGATGGTATCCTGCTGTCTGGGATCCAGCAACACAGAGACAGACTTCGAATAGTCTTTTTCTAAATTCTGAAAGCAACTCAGAGCTGCAGATGGATTAAATTATTGAGAGAGGTCCCACTCCGGGGAGCGATAGGCTATCAGCAAAACCGGTCTTGCAATCATCATTATGCTAAGTAGCGGCAGATGTGTGAATGAAATAGAATGGTATGTGCCCTCAGAGCCGCAGAACATTTGAGATTTAAACCTGAAGCCTCCAATCATGGAGAGAGGAATGGAATGAAGGAAAGGTGGGTCAAATCTCTCCATCGTGCAAAGAGGAGATGTGATTGTGAGGACATCAGCGCCGTCACATGTTGCAGCGCGCGAGATAAACCTCCCAGTGTATATACATGATCTGTGACCTCGATATGAGCTAGTAATGACATCTGCTTCTGGATAAACCATGGGAAGGGGGGGGGCACAACGGAAAGCACGGGGCGTTTTGATTCAATTAAAAGAAAAATCACTGCTCTGAAATCTGCAGGAATTAATTTATCAGCCGATTTTAATTAAGAATTAAGCTTTCAGTGGAACACACCAACACGCACACATACACACACATACACACACACACACACACGCACAAGCACACACGAACAAAAAAGAGCTCAGGTTGTATTTCAAATCCTACACAGTTTTGCAACGTTTTTTTTTTTTCTCGGCTGAATTCTTCATCGTGGTCGGTCAGTCGTGCAGCACGCCTGACCACCGCAGACCGACGTATTGATCTGGCCTGACCACCGTGTGACCCTTTGATCTGCAACCGTTTCCTTCAGATGCGCATGCAGCGCGCCACACCGAGGGGCAATTTGGCGATGGCGCTGAGAGCGCACGTACTTCTAACAGAACACGTTCACGGGCAATAGTGACAGTGACGTTAGTTTGAGGATGGAACACATCGAATGCAGCTTCTCGGACTTTTACGCATGGAGCGTCCTCTGTGCTCCGTCTTACCTCCAAGTTCTCCAGGCGCCCTTTTAGAGTCTGCATAGTCTTTCCCAGCTGATCTATAGTCTCCGTGGGGTCCCGGGGCAGGTCTCCCATAGTGTTCTTGCCGTACTCTTTCCGTCTGGATCCCTGACCCCGGGACTTACCCTGCGACGACTCATCGGCTGCCGCCTCGCAGCGCGCAAGCTTGTTGTTGAGCTCCTTAATGGTCCCTTGCTGGCTGACAATGGTCTCCTTTTGTTGTAAAATTGTCTCTCGGAGCTGGATGATCGTGTTTCGCAACTCGTCCTCAATAGGGCTGCTGCTCTGAACCCGGTTCCCGAGCGGACCGTAGCCACAGCCCGGCTCCGCGCCGGGGGGAATGGCGTTACAAACGAAGCGGCTACCTGTGGCATCCTGACTTTGCACTGTGCGCCCGCAGACCAGATACAAAAGTCCAACTACAGAAATCAGCATTCCGACGAGATACGCAAATCCCACGCGTTAAAGGAGAGCCAAAATATATAAACCTTTAAATTGCGTCGTAAAATGAACTTATTTCATGAACTCGACATTGTCCGGACTTCCAAATGGCCCCCCAAAAACTCACAGTCTAAGCATGGATAAAACAAAGAGAATCCACGATTGAGACATAAAATAACCAGAAAATCATGCCTCCATCAACCATATCAACAGTCCTTCTAAAAATAAAAATTATGCTTCCCAGTTCCACAAATTGTAACTACTCCTAAATTGCAAAGATCTCCTTTACTGGAAAACACCGAAATGGTGTTCTTTGGTTATATATTTTTTTGGGAAAAATCCGCAGGAGGTTGCAGATAGTTGCCCGTGTTGCCTCTTCGGTTGGCTGGATTATCAGTGAGAGGTGCGGGGAAAAATACCACAGAGCGAGGCTGCTCCGTCAGATTATTATGGGGAGGTGCGCACTGGCGCTTCCGCTCTTCATCTGCGCGCTGCGGGTATCCAGCCTCATCCTACGTCATGACTGAATCCCGCTGGATGCGATTCTTCCTCTGGCTCCATCTCATCGACTTCTGAGGTGCTGTTCAGATGCCTGGAGCTTACACATGCCACAGTGGGAATAGTGGTCCAGTTGTTTTTAAATATATATTTATATATATATATATTCATCCGTATGATATTTATCTATAAATGGCTAAATAGAGTCTGTCTTCACCCCACACTGGGGATTTATTGCACTCTTCATGCCCCAAAGTTTGAATGAATTTTTCAATAAAACAGCTTTTCTTTTTCCTCCAACTTGGCAGAAATGGCCAGGGGTCTTTGAGGATTAGTGGATTCAAAACCAAACGTGAGGAGGATGAGAGTTGTGACTTAAACTCCAGAGTACAGAGTATTAGTACACCAATTATTAGTAATTATTAGTCAATGGATAAACAAAAATGTAAAAAAGCCGAATGAGCTCACTAATATTCAAAAGGGCTGTGCATGAGGGAAAAAGTGGGAAGTCTTGGATTGCAGTGGGGTTGTGTATATTTATGCAAGTATAATACTCTTGACCCACACCATATTAAGAATAATCCTCTGCATTTACTCTAATCTGGCTGGTACTATGAGTATTAGGTAACAGTTTCGGTGAAAAAAAAAAAAAGTCCCTGAATAAGGGATCTTTTTTTTTTTGTTTGTGGTTTGATGGTCTATTTTTTATTTCTCTTTTTAAAATTGTCCCTCCTGACACAATTTTCACCTCTCAATTTCATTTCAAAGAAGCACATGCTGTCAGATGCAATTATTTTTTTTTGGGCGGATTCTATCCTCAAAAGAATCCACGGGGAAATAAAAGCATTTGCGAACCGGGCTCCCTCCAGATTTGTTCATCGCCGTCTCTATTACTGCGACAGATGAAGCCATCAGCATGATCCGGGAAGACAGCGAGGCGCTCGGCAGCTGGCTTTTGTTTGGAGATGCCTTCACATTCCACCTGGGTGTCACCTGTCAGGCAGACCTGCTGAGAACGGTCAAACACCAGACGTCTTCAAAGCCAAGCGCTCAAATGACGGAGCCGTTATTGAGAATTCTTTTCTTGTTTCAGCCTCGTCTATCCCTCAAAATCTCTACTTTCAAGTCGGAGGTGGTGGAGTGCCGATGGCTCACGTCAGATGCAAACATGGCGTGCAGTGTTATTATCGCCGTGCCCGTCGGGGCCCCGACATCCCCCACCTGCTCACTAGGACGAGGAGTCAAATGTCAGCCGGCATTAATGCAGAGTCAGCGCACGATGGACAGAGAAACCCTCGGTGAAAGAAAGCTTTCTAATACCGCAGGCCCATGGGGAGAAGGGACAGACAGTCACCATGGAAACCTTATCTTCTGACTGACCCACCACCCCACCTCTCATCTCCCGTAACCCTCCCCATTCCAAGTCTCGGTGAGCGGGGAGCTGCCGGAGGTGAAGTGAGCACTGAAGACTGAGAGGAGATGACAAGTTTCACTTCAAAGTTGACGGGATAAAGTTTCTCCCTTTCATGTTGCGCCGAGTGAGAGCTGGGATGGAGCAACTTTGCTTTTGTGAGAGCCTCCAGTGAGGACAATTAAGTCAGAGGGGATTGAAACAGTTACAGAACGTCAGTCCATCAGCGTTCTGACAATGAAAAGAGGCGTTCACACCAGAGCTCTTCGATCTGCTTTAAATGAATCGGACTTTGGATAGTCGGCTTCATTTGGCGGGTGTGAACGCTGATGTTGATCAAAGAAGCAGATGCTTGGTTCACTTGCAACTGAACCTTGATGAGACTTATTTACAGTTTGAACACAAATGGAATTTCCAGCAAACACAAAGAGAGGAAGTGAACCAATGATGGGAAGTGAACCAAAGATAGGAACTGAACCAAGGAGAGGAAGTGATATCGTGCATCAACGATGCGTTGTTGGGAATCATCTCTCTGCACACATGGATGGTTTCCAGCCAATTGATGAGCTTGGTTTTCTTACCCCTCCTGCTTATTCTCTACCTGGTTACTGTTGTTATTGTGTGATGCTGTCCTAGGGGGTTGGTTCACTTTCACACTGTACTTCTGAAAGTGAAGATGCCCCCTGTACTACCCTGGTGTGAATATATGATCGATAAGATGCAGGTGCAAGAGTGGAGCTGTCACACATACAGGCGACCTTGCAAAATATTAGGCACAAAATCAGTTGTACATAGGGGCTTTATCCCCTCCTGCATGGCTCTTCACAGGAGATCAGCAGATTCCTGATACGCTGATGATGCACGCATACATTGACGAGTTTACAGATTATGAAACCCCGTGACACCAAGCTTAAACATAACCGGCGCTAAAAACACCCCCCCCCTTCCCCAGCATGCAAAAGTGCCAAGACCCAGGAGCATCGGCGTTAGTAAGCCTCAGTAAGCGTCTGCTATCTGAACTGAACCATCATTTGGGGCTCTGGTTTAGGTACAACCGAGAGGACCAACTGAAACAAACGATGTGTCATGACTTCAGACCTTTTTCTTGACCTCATCTGAGTTCCATAACTACACACAGGACAAGCGTCATAACACGTCATCGATACTTAAATACTGCTTCGGTTAATCGCCCCCTTTGGGGCCAGTTTCTTCACACAAAGTCTCCCTCAGATGCTTTTTCAGTCACACGGCGCTTTCGGCTGATTGCTTCCTGCCTCCAATAGTCACATAAGGACACATGGATCACATGCTGCCAAACACAAATCCTACGTTCCGGGTTAGGGCATCCCAAAATTGGCACCCACCCAGTGCCAACTGGAGTAGGGGATTGGCTTCACAAACAGGATGACGCTATCAAACCAGGCAGGGGGCGAGCTTTCCCAGAAACTGACTGGCTCTTCCTTCCTCCTCTTCCTCAGCGCTGTTCAGGCCGTGCCGCGGCCATGCTCAGAGCGTGGCCGAGCCTGCGCAGGAACCGCCCCCACCTCCCCGCGTGCTCACCTCCGCGTCCTCCGAGGACGCCTCGCCAGCTGCCGGATATACCTGCTCCCGGCGGGCGCGGCGGCCCTGCAAGTTCATCAGAGATAATCCACTCCCACTCACGGGGAGCACGTGACGAGGAAGGTGATCCGAGAGGACACTAATTACATAAAGGCCGGGGGGGGGCAGGGATGGCGACAGAGGCTTTGGAACACAATCGTTGTGTTGCGAGACGCTGGCGTTTGCGTCCACGCAGGAAAACCAAAAACTGAATAAAGCGGCTGAACTGTGGGAGACGCGCTTTAAAGTCTTCCACACTGATCCGAGCGTGTGTCATGAGGCAGCGTTGGCGTAGAGGTGAGGGATGTGGCGAAAACACAATCTGGAAACTTCACAATACCTTCTGAAAATGTGAAAAATATATGAGCATTAGTAAAAACCAGCATATTATCACCCCCCCCACCGCTAGCCTCGGATACCCATGACATTAATTAAATTCATTACACACTATTCTCTGGTTAAATTGAGTGGGCTGTATTAGTTTTGCAGTTTAGAGGGAGTGCGTGTGGTGGAATGAGAGCAGAACATTTACTGCTCTGTTGTGATTTTTTTTCTTGTTCTAGAACTGCCGTTTGCTTCAACAGCAACAGCAACAACAACAGCAACAACAACAACAACAACAACAACAACAACAACAGCAAGTCTTAATTAACACTTTCTTTCATATCAGGAACATTGAACTAGATAGTCGAAAGGATTCTTCAGGCTCACTCCTCTTTGGGAACATATTTTTCACGACTGCACCAAAATATTAATATTCTTCTCAACCACTTGGCATACCAACAGAGATTTCATACTTCTGTTGTGCGTTTTCTACCATCAAGGCTGTTAGTAATTTGTAATCTCCCTGAAAGACCAATAAGGACCAATTTAGAAGGTTTACATTTTACATGTTTGTCATTTAGCAGACGTTTTTGTCCAAAACAACTATGTGAATAAAATACTACCTTGCGGTCCTAAATTGCCTACCAACTGGCAGTGCAGAGCTACAGAGAAGGAAATAACCTGGAGAGAGGACCTGAGAAGAGATTGGAGGAGAAGGATAAGTGCTGTTAGGAGAGCAGGTATTCTCAGAAGTCCTGTGTCTTCAGCAGCTTTTTGAAGGAAGAGAGGTTTGCCCCTTATCTGAGAGAAGAAGGAAGGTCAATCCACCATCAGAGATCTTTTTAAATATTGGCTTTATTTTTTATAGTAGGAATTCAATAACACACAGTTTGATAATGGGGTCCATCTTTCCATTTCCAGTCCTTACCCAGGTCAGTGTGGGTGCTGGAGTTCATTCCAGCACCTTGGACAGGTCACCAGTTAATCACAAGTCACACCATTCACACACACATACACACTCACACCCTGAGGTAGAAGCTCCAATCAATGAAGGAAACACGAGAAAACCCAACCAGACCCTGGGAGAACAGACAGCCTCTACCTTCCAGTAAAAACCACAGCCTTCTGCTATTAGCTATAATCACCGCTCTGCTACCTGTCAGGCCCGTTTGCTCTGTTTTATCATTGTTTGATGTTGCCTTTGGTCCTTCAGCTACCGCAGAGCTGCGCTCCACAACTTCAGATTTTAAATGCTCGTCCTCAACGAGATTCTCCTCCGCTCTCAAGGCTGCACGCTCGTCGGAAAGGCAATAAAGTGCAGCTCGCTCTGCGACCTACGTGCTGCACTTAATGACGTTCCTCTAAATGAAAACAAGCTCACAGGTTGCCATTATGCAATTTACACGCTGCCATAGGGAACGACCGCCCACAAACACCTCATGGCCCATCATTATCGTCACACGCTTCGCTGCAATGCTGAGGGCTGAGTCAGGGTTCGTGCACGCATTACCACATGTGCATGCTCATTTGCACTTTGTTTCTTGTGTAGTTGGGCATCACAGCAAAAGAAAAAGGTGGTGGGGGGGTTGTTTACTCAATGTGGAGTGGTTTGGATGTATGCAGTTGTTCTCCAGTGACCCCCCCCGACCAATATCTGAATATTTGAGACTATTACCCCCCCACACAGCATTAGCAAAACAGTGATGGATATTATTAACTGCTGAAAGAAAGTTATCTCTGTCTGCACTTTAATAACTTGCCAGTGTTGTGTGAGGAACGTAGACGCCCAACAAACAAAATCCCAGTTTAAATAAAGCAGATGAAAGCCAGTTAACCCTCGTAGCCCTGAGATAATTTTTATTAGCCCTGATCCGCTCCGATGTTGACAGAAACAGGCTGTGGAGAGGCTCCGTCTGTGCTGCTGCTCTGATGGATGAGTTCATCCCTGTTATGATGCCAATAAGTCATTAAGATTCTTGTAACTCACTTGTGAGCAATATTGTCTCAACCAACTCTGGGAAACTTGCTGAGCACAGTACAGCAGCAAAGATCAGGGGACGCAGGATGTTTTACACTTTCATTCATAAATCAGACCTCAGGTAGGATTACACTCCACTTTTTAATGTTATTTTAATACATCTTAATTAAGATTTTGATTAAAAAATGTATTTTCCCCGATTCCCCCTAATTCCTTGATTCAATTTGACAAAGTCAGATGCTGAAAGTCAGACCTGAACTTAATAGTTGCACATAATATTGCTCCAATTCCCTTAATTAAAGTTCCAGGACCTGCTCCTTCACCACCATTAGTGCCAAAATTCTTTGGCACTGCGCTACCACCTCACAAATACCTTTGATGGACCTGAGAATTTTTTTTACAGAACTTGTAAGCAGCATTTTTAAAACATTTTTTTAAAAACCTTTGGGCACACATTCAGTCCATTATGTCTTTCCCTTGCCTCCCATGGATTTGAATGACTCATATAGGAATAAAATCACATCAGCCTTTAATTTTCTGCAAACTGTGATAAAAGATGGAAAAGATGAAATATTGAAAAAAGCAAAACAAACACATTTGTCAGAAGTTTCATAAAAATACAGGTCTAAAACAGGGATTACAAATTTTGAATATACTTCCAATTCCAACCCTTTGAGGTACTAAAGAGTGGTGTACCACAGGGTTTATGATCTGAGTCACTGTCATTGACAGACTTTAAATCCAAGTAACTTCTCTTCCTCTAGAGTAAAAAAGCAACTGCAGCTAAAAAAATGAAGAAAATATGTCTGTATTGATAAATCTTTTGATATCTTGTGAAACAAAAATAAAAAAAAAAGCTGTTGGCAATAAAAGACAGATGATGACATAAATAATGTTCATTAATGTCTGATGAATAGATAATAATCGCCATTTCATACACTCTTAATAATGTATAAGTAATATGAACAGCTCTGGTCGTGCGCTGTGGCTGAGACAATATCAAGTAAGTCAGTTCCAGCATCTCGGCTGCGTTTTGGCACAGGCCTTAAAAAAGCGACCGCCTGGCGGTTCCAACACTGTTTTGGCGCACGCCGACAGCCAGCTGTGGTCGTTCATGATTAGAAGCGGTCCGCGGGACGGCGCAGGTCCAGCTGCGGACGGCCTCTGCCAACCCCTGGATTAGGCGGCGCATGTCAGAGGGGATTCGGAGCTGCGGAGGCAGCAGAACGTGCTTCCCGGGAGGCCAACGCGGAACCTTTCTGGATGCGCGAGGCTTCCGTGCTGCCACGGATAAATATGCTCAGCAGGTACGTGCCGGGAGAATGGAATCATCGGCGCCTTTGTCATGGCAACCAAGGCTTCAGCTCAGAGGATTTCATCACGCTGTTCAGTCGTATGCAGAGTCGCTCTCCCTCCGCCGACTCCTTTGCTTTGACGCAAGCCTTTGGTGGCCATGTCACCCTGGCATCAGAAGCTGGAGTCACAGGAGGTGCCACGTCATGTCGAGTGTGCTGCCAGGCTGTGTCCTTACATCACTGCTGTCATCTTCCACCTTAAAGGTCACAATCTGACACTTATTGTCAGGGAGGTTGGCGGAGTGTTGATGTCCAGGCTCATGGATGTCCACGTCTTTACTGGTGCATCACTCTGACACCTTCAGACACCTTCTCGCCGACGCGAAGGTGCCCCAAAACAATTTCTCGCAGGAAGTAAGATGGGAGCGAGTCGATCCTCACATCTCCAAACATCCGCAGATTCTTGTACGTCTCAGTTCTTTTTCCAAACACGAAGCTGCGTTTGTTTTTCGCTTGTGCTCAGTTCTTCTGAAGGTCAAGTTGCAGAAGCCAGGAGAAGAACCTTTGGATTTGTGTGAAGTGTGATTACCATGAGCAGCACGCTGCTCTTTGCTACAGTGGCTTACCACACTCTCACCCCCACCCCACTGCAGAGGATTCATACATATCAATGTATTTGTGGCATCCTTCTTCAGCCTCGGTGTTTCCATTGCTCCAGATGATCCAGCAGCCAGTAAATATTCTCAGATTCTGGAGCAGTGGATCAGTGATGTCCAGCAGAATCCCGATACCAGAGGACCGTGAATAAAAACATAGATCTCATAACCTGTTATCTCTGCTTATTAATCTTTTTTTTTTCTGGCAGCCCTAGTTTGGAAGTTCTCACAGTTTCTAGTCTCATAACTCTGGCAGAACTTTTTTCCTCAACCTTGAGAAAATGAACAAATTTCTCAGTTCTTGAATTTAAGTTAAAAAGTTAAGCGCCCTCTAGTGGCCGTGGTCGTGACGGCAGTCTACTGATCGTAAATGCTGCTGGGGTAGTAGCTATCTTTCTGGTTCTCCGGGTGCCATCAAAAGGTCTGGAGTCACCCATCTGGTTTGACTCGGCACGGCCGCAGATTCCCGTCCGATTAAAGGATCCACCCCATTCAAATTTGCTGTCCGAGATTTTCGGCAGACGTGTTTATCAGGAAACAGCAGGCCCCGGCGGGTGCTGTTGTCTTTGGGGGCCCGCAGTCTGTTTACTTAACTGATGGATTTTGTGGAATCATAGTTGAGCAACTGTTTGTCACAGATGTCCCATCAGGTGCTCCGGTCGTCCACGTGCTGCACGATGCTCCAGAGAGAATTAATCAAAGTAAACTTTACGCCACAAAAAAAAATCCTATGTGAAGACAAAGAGATTAATTTGTTACTATTTGTTACTCAAAAATAACTTGTTCTCCTCCACTCACTGAAGACAAACGTCTCAAAAGGAAACGCTGAATTTGAAGTGAACCAGGTTGTGAAACGGTATCATCTGCTGCTGCCTGCCAATGAAAGGACATGACATTTACACATCAATAGCAGAATTTAAGTTACCTCTATTCAGTCTACTGAATGCACTTTCATTTTAAGCCTGAAAGTTGGAGTTACACAATGTTTTTGTTTTTTTTTCTTTTGCCAAGGCCGCCTGAACCTTAAAGTCCATTGATAATGTTTCTTTTACAAATTAAAAATTTCTCAATGGTGAATAACTGCGTTTTCATCCAGCCCTGTGCACTCATTCGTGACGCACTTCGAAGCAAACTCTAAAAATACCAGTGACAAAGAGCAGCTGCAGAAAATGGATGATGGGGGTAATGATGGCAGAAGATCTTCAAGTGTACTTCAGGACCATTTAGTGAAATATATTCAGTTATATTATAATTGAACATCATCACCATAAACCATTAGGGGGAATTGGGGGGGGGGTTCAGAGTTTTTTTTTTTATTTGGTCCTCTTTTAATTTATCTGCTTTGTCTGTAATTTGTCTGTTTTCTCTGTAAACATTAAAAAACCAAAACAAAACGCAGCTTTGACCCGGTTGACCACAAATCCGCGCAGTTCCTCATCCAAAAAATATTGGTTTTAAATTAAAAATAGTTTCTTCTACAACATTAGCTCATTACCAAGATAAGCTTCTAAAAATTCAAACCTGCACTCATGAGAAACAGCTTCCTCACCTCAAAGGTGACTCTCAGATTTTCTGCAGCTCGCTCTTGCACTCCCCCGGGGCTGAGAGCGCGCGAGAGCATCTGTATGTTTTCAATAGAAACTGTCGGCGTAAAACAACACCCGCTGGCTCTGAGAGCCACGCTGATATCTCATTCTTTTTGTCCTCTCCGTCTCTGCATTCGCATCAGATATTCTTTAGCAGCGGGGGGAAGCGGGGAGGGAGCCTGTTCACGGTTGACCCACGCTGAATGCGCACGCTCCCTCCCACAGTCACACGGCCCCTGCTGCTCTCCTCCTTAGGGATTCAGGGTGGAACTCGCTGCTCACCTTCTCAGTTTAACCCTCCGCGGTTTGCACTCCAGGAACCAAGAGTTTGAATTTTGCTTGAACCTAACCGTAGGCCACGCACGTCATAATCTACTGATAACGTGACCTGTTTTGAACTCTGTCTTAAAGCTGAGGCTTTAATTGAGAACGTTAGGCTTCACCATTGTGCTGGAGCTTGTGTTTTTTTTTTTGTGTGTGTGTTTTGTTATATTCAAGGTTTAGGTACACGTTGAGAGTTGAGTTACATTATTCATTTGTCTTAAGTAGATTTTCAAGTTTGCAGTGTTTCATTTTTGCTAACTGCCAGAGTAAACCACCCCCCCAACTAGAACAGCAAAAAAAACACCGGGAGGCTGTGTGAGGTGCTGAGCTAAATTCTGCACATAGTGCGTTTCATTACCGAGGTTTTAGTCAGGAGTGGAGAATAAAACAGTTATGAGAGAACCGCCTTCAGTCGTATCGGCAGTAACTTAATGAACATTTATTCACAGTATTGTTGATCTCTGACCCAGTACTTGTTTGCAGAGACGATGAGAAGTGCAGGCTACAGTGAAATTCGTGACCTACTATCAAACTGACCGAGCTGATCGATGTCATGGCAGGAAAGCTTTCACGGGCGAGTGTGAACCTGCTCTCATCCGTGGACAAACAAAGGGGCGCCGATGTTGGGCCCTCAACTCCTTTCTATTATCCAAGTTCTCAGCTGTGACGCGTCATTTATGACACGTGAATCGGGGTTGAGGCGTCCCAGATCACCTTGCTGTTACCACTGCCACCTGGGGGTTGGCTGGGTGGGGTCGGAGCTTTGTAGCTCAGACAGAAATGACCTTGAATATTGGTCATTCAGTCATATTCTGCCTCTGGTGCTGAATGGTTGGATTACTAGCCTCAGTACATAAGTACTTTAATTAAGGAAAAAGGCATAATTAATCAAAATGTATAATCACAAACCCACAAAAGCTTTCCCCTCTTCCCATCAGGATCGAATGTGTATGTCGTCAGTGGACTTGCTCCATCAACCGCCTGATATGACTCGAGCACGGACTGGAAAGTTGGGAAATTGCTGTTTCACAAACGACTCCAACAGAACGCCTCTCATCTGGCTGTGGGAGGATGGCTCTGTGGCTATGCATTCATTGAATTGCTTTTGTTTGAGCCTTTTTGGATAAAATTAGTTAAGGAGAGCAGGAAAAGGGGATTTACCTTTTCAATTCTAAGAGAAAGAATGCATTAAATCTTCCTGTTCCTTTTCTCTATAAATAAATGTGTGTGTGTGTGTGTGTGTGTGTGTGTATTTGTGTTTGCATATATGTATGTGTGTGTGTGTGTGCGTGGAGGGAGGGGGTTCCTTGTGTACTGTCTGTGAAAGTCCCCACAAAGATAGAAATATGAGGATGTGCGTGCCATACTTATCCTCTGTCAATCACTTTCCTATCAATCCAAGGATTCGGTGTCTTTTAAGGCAACCTGAAGTGCTAGGACAGGGCTAACGCACCAACAAGGTTGAAAGGACCAACAATGACGTCGTAACTTGCGGCGGATCGATGGGCATCATGGAGCCAGCATGGGGGGGTCCGCCCTGGTGGGGCCCCACGGTTCAGTATTGGTCACACGCAGAGACGTTTTTTTCATCTGCTTATCGACTCGTACAAAGGCTAAAATAAAAAAGATATGACGAGCGGTCTGAAGTTTGAAGCAAATATCGAATTATTGATCGCGCTGCTCAACGGCGACACCTCCTGGGGACCACGCTCACCCACCAGGAATTTAAGATGCTGAGTTAAAGCAGCAGAATTGTCTGTGTTTAAATTCCACCATTGTTACCTAATGGGAGAAAATGAGGGGGAGTTGATGACCTCAGCGACATTGACCAACTGTTTCTGAAAAAAGAGGGGGGGTACAAGCTTTCTGTACATGTGGCAGATGAATTCACTCTTCAAATTTCTAATTACTTCCTCCCACACATGTAAACAGACACAGTTAAACAACCGTGTGAAGACCTGAAACAACACAAAACTTGCAGAAGAAAAAAAATGTTAGTTTAATACTTGTGTTTTCTTCTAGCTTTGCTCAAACTTATACCATGTTGTTGTGCATTTTCTATATTCACCCAATGATCGAATGGAGTGTCTTTCATTAGTAATTAATAGCAGCAAATGTACAAGCATAACAGCATTTTGTTCCTTGGTGCATTTGTAATGATTTCCAACCGCACATCTGGAGGGAAAAACAAGCAAAAAAGTAAAGCTGCAAATTTATGAGGGGAGAAAGCTCCCAATTTATGAGTAAAAGAGCCACAAATCTGTAAGAACGAAACTTGCAGAGTTTTGCATCCCCAAACATGCTCAGTGTGACAGTGCAGTGTTGTCTTTATGGAAATTTGTCTCCAACTACCAACTACTACCCATGATAATGAGATTTTGGGCTGAAATAAGACATAGCTTTTTCCCAGCGCTTGCTTGAAAACCCTCATATTATCCATCCATCCATCCATCCATCCATCCATAAACCATCCATCCATCCAACCATCCATCCATCCACTCCTCATCTGCCCATGCACCCACACCCTGTAATCCCTGCAGTTCTGGCTCTGGAGGCTCCAGATTAGGACTCCTCCCAAACCCTCAGATTTGGCTGGCTGCTGCTTCCTGAACACCATAATCCTGTTCTGGCTGCGCATTTCCCCCGACCTCACCCTGCTGGTTAGCTGCCGCCCACGGCTGACATTGACCCATCAGGTCAAGTCTTCTACAACGGCACTGTGTTCACCCCCGCCGTTCCCCTGCCAGTCCATCGTCCCATCCATCACTGAGCAGAACCCTCCATAATTAAGCTCTTTGGCCGTTTGGGGCATCAGCTTCTTCCATTTCCAGCTCAGATAGTTTCATTTCAGCTTGCAGTCAGATCTGCTCCTCACCTACAGATGTTCATTCCGATATTCTTCACATTAAACTCCACATTTTGGATAATGATGTTTGTTCGGTAAGAGCCTGCAGCGCCTGAACCATCCCTGATTCCATATCTTGTTCCTGGCAGACATTTCAAGGTAGGCTTGTGTTTGTTATTCAGAGTAGCATGTTATTACAGGGCTTTTATTGCCGAGTTCACATCTCAGACATCAATTCAGAAGTAAGACTTCAGAATGAGGTCTGAAGAGCCCAGGCCGCGATGCATTATTAATGGTCGGGGGGGAGATCAGATGAAGATAAGGTGGGTGAGGTTGGAGAAGAAGAAAATAGCAAGAAAGTCAAAACCAAAACACACTGACAAGCGAGGAAACAATGGTGGGAAAACAAGAAACAGGCAGGTGTGACAAAGGAATCAATGAATCAATCTTTCATCCAGTCTAGACAAAACCTGCCAAGGTCGCCTGTCCCTAATCACATTAGCTGTCAGACTGCACACAATGGTACGTCTTTTCACCTAAACATCTCTAAAATAACATAAAGGTGGTAAACACACAAGTCAGGACAGAGCAAACACTATTAATGGCAATTGGGAAAGAAGAAGGCGGCTCTCGCAGCATTTGACTGAAGCTAATAAATGATTTCTCTCTTTATGCTACGGCTGAGTTATGGTCTCGTCTCCATCAGAGGAGGGATGAATAAAACAGCAGCGATAAATAATGACACCACTCTGCTCCACCAGCCCCCAAAAACATTTCCTCAGTTTGGTTTAGTGGAATAATTCATACTCTTAAGCTTTTAAACAGACAAATTGACAGAGAAGCTGTATCATGGGCGATGAACTCGCAATATTTGTGTGCATCGACTGTTGCGAACGTCACCCCTGTCCTGGGGACAGAAACACACGAGGAAGGTGGATCGATGTGACACGAGAATTCAAGTACAGAAAGTGCTGCAGCGAGAGATCAATCTCATCCCCATCTTTAACATGCGCACTGAGCAGAAGCCCTGTTTTTGATCTAGTCAGTCCACAGATCTGACGCTGCGGCCGCGCAGCAGCTTTGCAGACGACTAGCTCCTCTCAACAGCAAGAGCTTAAATTCAGTTAAAAAAAAAGAGGTGCGTCCTGAGACTCGGCGAGGGCTGCAGGTGTCTCTGCGGAAGGTCACCAAGGCTGGCGACCTCCCCGAATGGGTGGCTCCTGATAAAACGTTCGTTGCGTCCCTCTCTTCTCTGACCTCTAATAGGGCTCACAGCAGATCAGCCACATTTGCTAGTTTTCTCCCCCCAACACTTCCTGCTCCTTTGTTCTCTGACCCAGTTTGCTTCTTTTTCCATCCGCTCGACATCACACCTCCAGACTCGCCGCACCGGCAACAACACCCCCCCTTTCCGACCCACACTCCTTTATCCATTGGGCTGCAAACAAGCTCTTGAAGCAAATTCTGCCACATTTCCCTCAAGAGCAGTGTTGGGTTTGATTTTTCAATAAAACAAGTTTCGCTTTCTTCAATGAAAAACAAGGGTCCTTTGAAGCCTCACATTTCGGTTGGGGTTAATTCAAGAAGAATTAATTCAAGAAGAATTAACCCCAACCGCAGCACTTTCTGTCAACCCCCTTGCTGCAGACCCGGCCTGTTCTCACCATTTAAGGGCGTCGCACGTCTGATGGGGTCACTGAATATCGGCTCCATTACTGAGCAAAATGGTTTCTGCAGCTATAGTTGTAGCTGATGCTCGCAGCTGAATTTTTCATAGCCTAACCCTAACTGTAAAAAAGTCCCAGAACAATAAAGAGCTCAGTTGGGTTCGCGTCACCACCGCGCTCTAGCGCTGCAGGCTGACAGCGAGCTCCTGCTGTCAGGAAGGTTCCGGGGAACACACATCACACAAATCACACACACCCATCCACCCGCTCGCCCTGACCCCCCCGTTCACATCCAACCTCTTCCCGGTTTGATGAAACGCCTTCGATGTGTGTGGGATAAAGTAGGTCTGGTGCCACCGTGGCAGAGAAGCTTTGTGGGAAGTATTGCATCACCCATTATTTCCCTTTTTTTGCTTCCTTTTAAACTTCATGAGTCGAGGTGCAGGAAGCCGCTCCGATGACCTCAGTAAAGAGTTAGAAGCAAGGCCGGAGGGTGAGGCTGCTGGAGGAAGTCAAGCTTTTAATACAAGTTGAATGCCAAAAAAGAAATAATTAAAAGACACAGTCAATTTAAAAAAAATAAAAGAAAATAAAAGAAAAAGTACAAAAGTTCTCCGGTTGGGGAAGGAGTTAACGGGTTATTTGAGATTCACATCAGGTTCAGGCTGACTGTCAAAGCAGTTTTTCTCCACAAGATTGAAATGGAAATCAACAGCCACAACATTAAAACCAGCCAGGAGTGGAGGGAATAATAATGACGGTCTTGTGAATCTGCTATGTTCAGCCGGGAAGCCTTGAGTCCCGGCTTTAACGTGAACTGCCGAGGACTCCAGAACGGGATAATAAGCAGGGTTACAAAAACAAAAAGGCATCAGGGAAAATGCCTCCACAGGTTCAACGCACAGCGCCTGACCTTGGAGCTCTGCGGAGAGGGCCTCCTCCGGATCAGCACCTGGCCTCGGGGTTCACGTCGCAGTGAAGGGGTGGAACACAAGAGTTAGACCAAGAGTTACACACGGACACAATTGGCTTGTTGGTTTGGTGATTTATTGGAGACAGGTGGGGGAGGTGAGGGAAAAAAAGTCTTGCAAGAGAAGAGACTGCTGCATCGTAGAACTTCTGCAGAGAAAGAAGACAAACATAACTCGATCATCAGTGCCCTGAGGTAAGCTTTGTCTATCTTTAGAATGCAGACAGAGACAAGGCGACGCCGCTGTGCACACCCTTAGGAAACCTCGAATGCGGCCGCGGTGTCGCAGGAAAGGAACTGGGTGGATGGAGTTTTTCTGGACATCAACTTCAGAGATGTGGAGGCGTTCCCTGAAGTTTCAGGTTAACGTGGGCGTGAGGGAGATGTCTGCTGGGGGCCATTATGGTAATGCTAAGAAAATTACTGAGCCCATAATCATTACTGCTTATTATCCATCTGCTTTCTGTTAATGTTGCTTATTGCTAATCAAACTTGTGGTGGTGGTGGGGGTGTCTGCAATGTCTTCACCTAATAAATAGATTACTCATATTACATAATAATATGTGTAATATATATTATACCACAATGCAACTGGCTTTTTAAGCTCCAAAGTCTTCATGCAATCTGGTTCATTTCATACTTTTGACTGTAAACTTTATTGCATTTCTAAAGTTAATGCTCCAATTATTGATTGGTAAAATTGATCAATTGATCCAATTATTTTGCTGATCTAACGACCCTCGGTTATCTTAGTGTATGGTGACGTAAACAGGCTCAGTGCCACATCTACACCAACATCAGCTACATACAGAGAAAAGATTTTATCTTTCATTGTCCAATTTGAGCTCTCTGAAGTTGAAATAACTCCAGTCCTCTGCTTTTGTTTTTTTTTTAAATAAAGAAATTGAGCTGTAGTTAATGGAGTGAGACTTTGGAAACCCTCCCGAAACTACTCCGCGGTTATCACAGGCTCCAACACATTAGGGCTCATGTGCAACAGACCAATATGTTTGAAGGAAGACAAAGGGGTGATGTTCAATGACCTTTTGACCTCCATCATCTTTAGTGAGGCCTCTGGGGACCTAAAGGTCAAAAAGTCAATTCAGTTTTCATATAGCTGGGTTACAAGTGCTAGAGTTGCCGAGGGCTCTTTCTCCTTCTTCAAGCCTTGTTTATTTTTCAGATATAAGGGAAATCATTGATCCGTGGCAGCTTTCGCTAACCTGGTTTCATCACTCGGCGCTCCGGTCTCGTTGCGCTCGACTTACCATGCCTTAGCTCTGAAAATCCCATCGGTTTCGGCTTTAGCGGATCTTCAGCGGTGATATGATGAGATGTGAGCGTCTGGCTAATGAAGCCCATCCTGGAGCCCTCCCCCTGCATGGCCACTCAGTGGACTGATTAAACATTCGTTTTCTGCCTTGGAAGGCCATCAAAGCAGCCGAGAGACGGCCATCACGTGAGTGTTTCGCTGGCCCCGCCTCTCCATCAGCAACATATTTGTTTTCAATTATGCTCGGAGCTGCTTCTGCTCTGTGGGGGGTGGGTGGGGGCAGGGCTGTAAATTGACTGAGCAGAGTGGTGAACAAACAAAGATGGCGCTGGAGTCTCTGGGTGTTTGGCACGTGCGGGATAAAAAAGCTCATTAGGATGTGAATGATAAGCTTACAGTGATCATGGTGAGCCAGGGTTTGCTTTAATTAGTGAGCAGACATTCGTCTTAGTCTGTGTTCTCTGCTCACACTCTCCCCTCCGGGGAGCCTCCACCTCTGTGAATCCCTCTCATCTGCCCCCTCTTCTGTCGTAAGACGATGTAAGAGAGGGAGTTGGCGTTGTAACACGCTTCTTGGCATGAGAAGATCCTGGTATTAGGGGGATGAACATGGAATGCTAACCAAGACCGACGGTTTCAGCTCGTGTTTGTCTCGCTGACCTCGGCCTCCCACTTAACCCAGTTGGTCCAGTTATTGACCGATGCCTTCTTGATATCTGCAGATCACAAAACAAAGTTTAAAACACTGTTGTGCACGCTGACCTGGTGACCCCTTCAAAGCTACTCTTCTGATCTCAGTGGCTCGCTCTCATCGAGACTCCCTCGCGTCTCTCCTCAGTCATAACACTTATATGGCCTACTTATATATATATGCGTTTGCAATTAAGGGGAAACTTTTGCATTCGCGCCATGTTCCGTGAAGCAGTTGTCGTTAATATTTATGCATCTGAATATGTGATATAAACAGGACATCAGCAGCGGGTGCTTTGTGTTGCAAGATGATGGGAAATTTAATCGATGCCCTTTCCTCCTGTTTTCGGGCACACAGATGTATCAAAGCTTTTGGCCACTAGGGGGCGTTTAAAATCGTTCAGTTTGACTAACAACACTGGAAGATACTTTCATCACATACTAACAAAAAAAGCCTACTAAAAATAGTTTAGATGTGATTGTTTATTCTATATGTTGTGTTTTGGTGGATTAAAGTAGTGAACATATGCATGCATGTTACAAAAATAATTGCATAAAAAGAAAGCAGCAAAAGAACTGAAAGAAGAGAAACTGTCTGTTTTTATAAGAGCAGATGTCGTGTTGCATTCAGAGGCGCTCGGAAAATTAAGTATGAAACAATAAAGAGGTTCCACTGAGAGTTTGTGAGCGCTACTGTAAGCCCCAATTCTTTACATTCTGTGAAGTCTCACACTTCATAGTGATACTGCTCCCCAGAAACTGACAACAAAAACGAGCAACACTCAAACGAGAAGTGAAAAGTTCAGCACTTTTGTTCCAGATGGGGTGGCTGAGTCAAAGCAGCTGCTGTCATAAAACAAAATGTTTTTAACACCACCAGGAACCCAATTACAACAAAGTCTCTGAGGTCCTCTTCACAACCAGCTCTTAAACTGTGTTCAGTGATGTAGGACACAAAAACACACACACCTTCGTTCTATCTTTGTGGGGACTTTAAGAGTCATAATACCATGTCCCTACCCTAACACTAGCCAGACCAACTAACCCCCTAACTTCAATCCTGCCATCAACCAAAAAAACGTGAAGTTTTTGAAGTTTTGGGAATCAGCTAAAATGTCCTCACTTCACACACATGTGCTCTCTTGACAAGTAGAATAGTAGAGTATTCTGGTACTCAGTGTGTAGCAAGTGCAAGGACAAGAACACACACACACACACACACACACACACACACACACACACACACACACACACACACACCTGACTTGTGTCTCGGCACAACCATCCTGATCCTCACTGAAGAGATAAAGAGATTAAAGGTCTCTCTATCTCTCTCTTTCCCTGTGTGTGTGTGTGTGTGTGTGTGCATGCGTGAGTGAGTGAGTGTGTCTGTGTGCATACTTTTGTGTGTGGAGGTCAGATTTTTAATTAGTAATACTATTTTTCTGGAAAAACTCATTTCATAACAGCAGCGAACAGGTGAAGGGCGGTCATCTCTCATGAGTACAGCGTCTACTGGTCGTAGAATCTCACCTAGAATCCTTAAACGCATACCCTTGGACTCCCCGCACAGATTAAAGTCTTCATTTGAACCGAGGCCCCTCTTTAAATAGACCCTTCTGCCCCCCCTTGTGACAGTGAGAGCACTGATGTGCTGATGAGCCGGAACACTTTTGAGCCTGCGCTAAAGCGGCGAGGAGATGAGGTGGATTATCCATGCATGCCGAAGTTACCTGAGGAGCCAACGGCGAGACCTAATGTGCATCCCCGGAAAGCTCAGAACTCCGCTGAACCTGTAAAAACCTCTCCCAGCAGCATGACTGGTCTTTACACTGAGATGAAATATTGATTAGATTGGGCTCACACGGCCCTCAATGGCATCATTTCTCTTTAAGGGTACAAGAAATGTAACACGTGGGCTTCATGACACACACAGAGGAGGAAAACTGAACGTGCAGTATATATATATTTATTTCCAAGGGTTTTGGTCTGTTGATACAGCAGCCTTCTCCTGCCTTTGTGTCCATGCAAGGACATGAGAGGAAGCCATGCACATTGTTGGCGCTCTTATTTTGAAGGCCCCATGGTCAGCTGCGAGAGACATGCCGGGGAAAAAAAAAAAAACACCGAACAAGGCTGTTGCCTGTGCCTTCAGCTCCGGCGCTGGCCCGGGATGCGTTTTAACACCCACCACGTGACCGCGGCATCCGTGCGCGCCGATGACAAGGCGGTTGTTGTCCGCCTGAACCGTGCACTGATTTGCTTCCACCTGGGCGCCGCGTTTGAGTTGAAAATGTGCATTAGAAAAAAAAGATCCCAAGTGGTCAGCGGGAAAGAGAAAAAGGTTTATAGAACCCTTGTTCACCAGGCGTCTCCATGGCAACGCAGCCATCTCTGGCTGAAAGAACCAAAGGCCTCCGTGCAGACAGTTGCAGTGCCTCAAAGGCCCTTTGATTTCAGCACAGAAAAAACACACACATGTAAAGCTCCCGTGCGCGCAAGTGGGCGTGCGCGTTGATATTATCATGAATTGTTTATCACCCCTTCCCGGAGATCAGCTCCATCTCATTCTCAATAAATGGTTGATCTCCGACAAACAGGCGTGGTTTGGCTCATTTGAATGCAACAAATGAGTTTAGACGGGCTGTCAGAGGTGGTAATCACCTCGCATATGTGGTGCACGCTGCATTTCAAATCACCTCAGAATTTCCCATTAACACACAGGTGAGGGGGGCTCGAGCGAGCACCGTTCACCACGGGCCGAACGACGCCTCCCAGCTGTGATATAATTAGCGTACGCCACAGCCTGGAGTGATGTACTACTTTTATAAAACGGTTACCAATGATTACCATAATAAACAAGAACACACAATCTCAGGTTGTTTTAATTTGAGCGGAAATGAAATGATTACATGGGAACAGCAAGGCGTAAATACGCAGGGACTACTTTTTTTTTTTTTTTTTTTTTTTTTGCAGCTTGCACTTTAGCTGTTGCCGCATTTGCATCGTAATGCATTTAACGGAAGGTAATTTTGCGTCGCACGGATTGTGCATCTGCTAAAAACTATGTCTCTGAGGAAGAACCAGTAGAGGCTGGGCTGAGAGGCAAGACAGGCCTTGTACTTCTCTTTGTGAGGACCTTCACACACCAATCAGAAGGGTTGTACCTTCTTGCTCCATACTTGTTGATGAGGCCACATACGCTTCAGGGTGACCATTCATTCATTTCCTTTATAAATACCCCTCTCCTCAAAGTGCCCCCCCCCCCACTAAGCAAAGAGTTTTTACCACAGCGCCTCGTGGCCTCCAGCTCAGAGCTGAGTGATGTCCGTGCGACACTCACAGCCATATCTGCTTACAAGAAGACGCGGAGTAGCACAATGATGAATGTTTTGGCACCCCCCCCCCACCGGTGGGGCCAGGCAGGGACGGCTATGCTGCTCCGTTTTATCCTTTAGTTTTTCTTTAAAGCGGGCAGCATTTGGACAGATGCCCCCTCTTCCCCTGGGTCAGGACATTCTCTGGTCTGGACGTGAAAAATTCACCCTGGGTCAGGACATTCTCTGGTCTGGACGTGAAAAATTCACCCTGGGTCAGGACATTCTCTGGTCTGGACATGAAAAATTCACATTCACAATTGACATATTCACAGTATGTCGTAACCGTGTTGGGGGCTAAAATGGCTTCGCTTTTCGTGACGGCAACAAAACTCCCATAAAACTAGCATCTGCTTTTTTCTTGTGCAAGTTGGCAGAGAAAAAATATAGAGCTGAAGTGAGCTGATTATTGGTTCCTTTTTTAAGTAAGAACTTCACGACTCTTCCTCTCTGAACCGTGAACATTATTTTTAAAAGCAGTTTTCTGTCTGAATCACTGATCTGCAGCCTCAGTTCTTAATTCTTCAAGATTTTTTTCCTGAGAAAAGTCCGCGGAGCTCGTTTTTCAAAAAGTTCTGTTGAGTAACTACGTAATCACCTCCATCACGTCCTGGTTGACTGCAGTTCTGATTTCTTTTGTAATGTTTAAAAAAAATAAAATAAAATAACCCTGACAAATGTTTCCAGGCGCTGCAAGCTTTGAAAAAGTGACTTGGCCTTATTTGTACCCACCGTCCTTGTCACTGTGTTCAGTGTAAAGGCTGCAGATAACAAGGATGCCGAGAAGTGGAGATTAAAAATAAATAAAAACATGGGATGATACACAGGCGCTGGAATTAATCAGGTTTTATCTTTCAGTCGGCTTCACACCGCACAACTGTGGCCGACCAACGGGGTTGATTTGATTTGTGATGCCAACCAAATTTCTCTTTGGGAGACTTTTGAGCAAAGATCACTGCACAGATCACACACACACACACACACACACACACACACACACACACACACGTCCTTGCACTTTTATCATTGTGAGGACCTTCATAGACATAATGTATTACCCAGCTCCTCATCCTAACCCTACCCATCCCAACTAACCCTCTGACCCTAAACCTGACACTAACCCTCACACACACACACACACACACACACACACACACACACACACACACACACAATAACAGTCTTGTTAGTCCTCCAAAGAGCAGCAGTTGTTGTATCCAGACCCTCCCTCACCCGTAGTCATGGGGGTGTTGGTGGTCTCCCTCACTCGTCTCATTCGTTTGATCATTATTGCAGATTTATACCTTTAAAACTATCGCTCTACTCTTCCGAGATGCTTCTGAAACACATTGCATCGGTTTCTGTCATCAAACTATCGACTCTCTTGGCTCTTCTGGTTGCCTTCCAGGCACACCTTAATGGGAAATTCAATTTGATTTTGTGTAATAGATCAGTACTTCAACATAAAACAACTCAGGAAGGTTAACAATGCTGTTGGTAATACAACTTTGATCCTAATAGATGGTGTAATTTATAGTCATTAATTACATTCATTTGTTTAAAGAGAATAATTGTTTTATCCTATATGCAGCATATCGGTGTCTAGGTGTCTAAATTACAAATAATATGTAAAACAAATAACTTTGGTTCGGCCAGACTCAGACATGAGTTGTGCAGCGTTAGATCGATTTTCCTGAGACAGAACAAATATATAATGTAACACGATAAGAATTATTTAAAACCCTGCTCGTCTCTCGTTCTCATAAACACACCACCAGCGAGCAGAGGTTTCAGGATGTTTCCTGTTTCTAATCAGCGTCTTTATTAATTTAAATTCATCTTCACTTAACCAGGCTAATCCAACCAAGATCTGGGACAGAAGGGAGGGGTTTAGTGTTGACATGAAACGAACAAGTACAGCTGTGTGTGTGTGTGTGTGTGTGTGTGTGTGTGTGTGTGTGTGTGTGTGTGTGTGTGTGTGTTCTTGTAGTTGCTACATACTGAGTACCAAAATCCTCATTCTACTATCAAACTGAGGACATTTTTGGGAAGTGAGGACATGTTGTCTGGTCCTCACAGTGTTAAAGGATATCTGATGGTCAAAACCTGGTTTAAGGTCGAGGTAAGTATTGGGGCTAGGTTATGTTAGGTTAGGTTTGATTAAATTAGGTGGGATTAGGCTGGGTAATACGGTATTTCTACGAAGGTCCTCACAAAGATGGTCGTACAAGGATGCGTGTGTGTGTCTGTGTGTTGGTACATGAAGAGCTTCTTTACTTGAGAATGAAAAGCAACATCCCGATGTGTGCGCCTGCTTACGTCAGCAGGTGTGAAGCTCGTGGACCGCTGAAGTTTTCGTGCACACGCGTGTGGTGACGTTGGTGGAGGATGACGTAGCAGAGTTCGAGCCTGACGCGGTGTCCCACCATCTGAAGGACACCGGGGCTGAGAGAAGGAGAGCTTCTGGACGTGAGGGGGGACAAAGCTGCGGCTCATCGTCGAACCGCCAACAGCAGACTTGCAGCGCCCCCTGTTGTGAAGCTACTGGAACTGCAACTTTCTTCCACGTGGCACTGCGTTTTAAACAGTAACCTCACGACGGTAGAACTCATGCAGATCCTCTCACAAGACGATAAACTGACAAAGACGTGCATTTTAAGATGGTGATAAGTCGTTGCTTTTGTATTCGTGCTTATATCTTATATTGGGACGTTGATGCGGGCCCCCTCCATGGACAGGACCCTGTTCCTGTGGCCCCTGAGGAGACGCAATCATTACTTTTCAATAATTTTAATGCATTAATGCTAACTTAAGCCCGCTAGGGGCGTTTCTTTGATGACAAATGTTTACTGGGAAGAATTTTCTTTGTCCTCACGCTTCATTTTACAGTTTCTGGTAACTCACCTCACCATGTCCGTCTGTCCAGGCCCTCACCGTGCTTCCCCACTTCCGAATGTTCTCACCCCTCTAATCCTGCCCGCCGCCGCGGTCCTGGCTAATTAAAGGCTGTCATGTTCCCCGACTGGCGGAGCCGCTCTAAGTGGCGCAGACAATTTGTGGTGCGGAGGGCCCATCTCATGCATGGCTGAGCTGAGTGATGAAGCCTGTCTGAGCTAATAGGCTGTGGGTGCAGAGGCCGGAGACCCCAATTGAGCACTTCAAGGCTGAAGGACCTACACAGATTTTTAATGTAGCGTTCAGCCTGGACAGGAGGAACACGGTGTACAGTGAAGCACGGGACACGTGTCGGATCAGGACAGGATGTTTTCTCGTTTACAAAGCTTCTCCTTTATGAGCAGGTTTGGGGTGTTTTTTTTTTGCAGTTATTGGTGATTTGTGACAGGACAAGATGCTTCAAGCAGCTGTTCTCTAAAATTCTGTACTCCAAAACCAAAGTCCCGGACGAAAGAATGGAAAAACAAATGCGCCATTATGTGCGTTTGTCACAGTCGTGTTGCTATGTCGGTGGACTAAGTCGAGGGTAAGTCTGCACACCGGCCAACAGCAGAAGACGGATGTGGTAAAGACCTGCAGCTCTTCAGAGGACAGCAAAACAGAGCAGGTGATGGCGCTTTTATTCTCCCGCCCACAGATCAGCGCCTTACAGCGCATTGACACGCATTGAAGTGATACACACGGCAAATGACCCCCCCCCCCGCACTTGAGGAACGTTAATGGGACACTTTCTCCACCGCTCTGAAGTCAGAGCGAGAGATTCAAAGCATCTTTAGTGAAGCGACTCTGGAACTGAATGTCTGAAGGTCTGAATGGACCTGCGAGTGTCACGTGACTGTGTTGTAAAGAGAACTGTGTGCTACTGTTGTACCTAAGCCTGCTTTGAACCCCCCCCCCCACACACACACACACACACACTCCTCCCAGAGCTCTACCCATCCTGTGTGTCAGAGGCGTTCCCTCCTTTATCACAATATGATAGATTTGTGTCTAGTTGTTTCTGGTGTATCAGAAAGATCAAGGGAACGTCTCCATCCTGTGACACCACAAACAACAAGGTAACACCTCAGAGCTTATCTTCAGGTTTTGCTGTTTGACAGAAACCATCCCCCATAATTCATTAACCTTGCACGGCAGCAAGAGAAACATCCCAAAAAGCAAAAAGAAAGTGAAAAATCAGATGTGTTATGACTGAATGGAGGCATGAGGGGAACATTTTTGCTGTAACTGCAGGAAATTATCATCTTTACATTCTGATTCGTAGATTGAGTCCCCCTCGTTATCTCGTTAATGGGGCTGTCAAGGTGAACACGTCAATGCAGAAGGGACACAGAATGATAAAAATGTGTGGCGTGTGCGAAGGTTTAGCACATTCTTATTAGCTGGATTGGCTTATTCTCGTGCGTGTGCGTGTGCATGTGCGTGTGTGAGTGTGAGAAGGACAAAAGAGCAGATGAGAGGTAAAACAAAATGATGTGCAACAGGGAAGCATTTTGCCATTGGTCTGACCGCTCATCAGACTCAGCGCAAGCAGGACAACATGAGGTTTTCTTATATTTTTGCCTCTAAAACAATCGTTTTTGAAAATGATTTTTTAAAAAAAATAAATTTAAAAAAACCCCAGCTGACACAGCACAGCTGATACAGAACAATACGCCATTTTCCTAACACATGTTGGACATTACTAAGTATTAAATAATGATGGAATTACCTTTTTTTCCCCACTAGATTTCTCTATTTTTTTCTGCATCATTAAATTGGCAGCAGGAGAACAGGTGTACAGAGAACATTAGATCCATTAGAGAGGAGCAATTAGCGTCATCGAGTCTCTTCTATGGGTGCGCGCTGTGAACACTAGAGGGCGCTCAAACACAGAGATTTCCACGTTTAATCCGCTACTAACGAGGGAAGAAGTCAAAATAAATAATAAATAAATCCTTCACATTTTAAGATCTGTTCTGATGAAAAAACCATCTCTAGTCGAACTAAACTTCCCTCCTTTGGTAAGAGGTCTGGGAACAGAACCAGTAAAGGCTGATGAATCTGATGGCTGTCCTGCTGAGACCAGCTGGAGGCAGCAGAAGAGGTGTCTTAACCACCTGCCCTTTATCTCTGCTCTACCATGCGCAGGTTTCCAGCACCCACCTGAACGCTGTTGTCCGAGCCTTACACCCGATCACGCGTCTGCTGATAGTGGTGCTGATGGGAACATTCATTTATTACCGATCCCCATTAGTCCTCACTGCAGCGAAGACTAGAATCCATACTTCAAACTTCAAAGATGATATAATAAAATACAACCATTACAATTAAAACAAAACTATGTCTAAACAATAGTCTGAGATGAAGGGCAAGGGTATGTCAAACTGGAAATGAACCAGTTAGTAAGGATGATTTTTTTATTGTGTTTTCCTGCATTCACCTCTCCACTGCTCTAAAAAGAAAGTACGTTTATAAAACCTCAGCTGACAACTGCTCGGCAGCAGTTTCTGCTGGATTTTTGGAATATCTTTGAAGATATTCTTGATGCCTGCGAGCGGTGTGCTCATTTTCCTACAGATTTAAGGTCTTCTCACGTGAGCTGAGACTATCATGAGTCCTAAAACTGGAGAAAAACCAGGTATGAGCAGTGCATAACTGGCTAATGGGCACCGATGCGTGAGCACAGAGGCGTTTTATTCTGCCCACTGACGGCTCAATCACTCCAGCGGAGCTGCTCATCACCACAAATCCAACAAGAAAACAGATCTGTGTGACTTTCGCTATAGTGTTGCCACCCACTCTTTGTTTTCACCATCAAATTAGTTTCACCAGGCTTATACTGGGTCAGTTCTGTTAACTCAAACCTCAATATTTGTTGTGTGTTTAGTCACACACACACACACACACACACACACACACACACACACACACACACACACACACACGTCCAGAACCTGAAGTCTCGGCACAATTGTGCCTGATCAAGCTTGTGGACTGGTGCTTCTCTGGCTTGGACCCCATTTCACATTTCACATTTTTATGAAAAAACATATTCAAAATCTCCCCAAATGACACAAATCTCTCGTATCTGTGTGTTGGTGATAAAAGGGGGGCTGCTGCAACTTGAAAATAAAAAAAAAACAGAAGAGAAAAGAAAAGAAAAGGTACCTGAGTGCAGAGAACAAACTGAAATGATCATTTATATCGATCAGATGGTTTCACGAGCATGCCGATCCGATGCCAGGGAGGAAAAGTGGGGCAGCCTGACTCTTCAAAGCAGTCGAAAATGACTCTAATGATTCAGTCGGTGGAGCTGTAATTGCCGCAAGGCGGGTAAGTGAGGCTGGAGACGCCGACTCTGCTTCAGAGCCGAGGTTGCCGCCATTTCTGAGGACACCCGTGTCGGGGTGGACTCCCTGGACAGCTCCCAGCACTGAACCAGAACCGGTGGGGAACCGCACCCAGACACGGGTGGGCGTGGGAAGAGTAGAAAAATCCAATTTTGACTAGATTCTAAAATCTGCTCAGGCACCAAATTCCCAGTGTTCTCCACCAGTATAACCAGTATCACATCCTTGCTCGTTCAGTCTGCAAGCTGTGGCTGCTATTGCCCCCCCCTGTGAATTGCCTCTCACTTTTCATTTGGCCCTTCGATTACGGCACTCCTGCCCCCATTGGGCTCGCTCCCAAACCCCTGGAAGCTTTGCAGCGGACCAATCGATGTCGCATGCAGCTGCGGTTGCGCCTCTCCTTTCCAATCCTCTGCTGGTTTCCTGTTTGTGTTCATCAGCGAGAGACCAAAGTTCCCTGAAAAGTGCCCATCCCTCCATCACGGTTGGAATAAATGCACGTTAACACACTTATCCTGGATCAACCTGTGCTACTTTACGAATCTCTTTGAAATCTGAGCTGTAAATCAAGTTTTAATGGCCTGTTTGTGTTTTCCCGAGTATCAAATGTTGGCTCGATTCAACCGTTGACCTGCTCCTTTTACCCCTCTTATGTTGATAATGAATTATCTGTTACATCATGTCCACTGATGTGTTTTCTGAATGATATATGTCTGCTAAGCTGGGACTGTAAATCAGGCGTATCGGTGATCTCAGCTAACGACCACGATGGCCTCACTTGTGCCGCGAATGTCAGAGTGATCTGAACGGTTTCATTTCAAAGTCAAGGACCCTTAAAAGTGATTTTTCTCCTCTTTTTTCTTGAGTTCCCTCAGTCAATTAGTAAAACTTAAAGCTGCAAGCTGTCTTTGCCCTCATTTATCCCAATTTTCATCTCAACTCTCATCATCCACATCCTGTTTGTTTGTCATCAGTGGTGTTATATAAGAGGAGGGAAAGAAAACTCCACTAAAGTTTACATCTGAAAAGGTGAGACCCAACTTTTGACTGACATTACCTTAACGATACTAATTAAGAAGAGAGTTTGAGAGTCTGTCAAGAGTGGGAGGATGTTCCGCATGTGCTGGATGCAGACATATACAAAAAGAAAGCTTTAATCAGCGTTGCTTGCCTCATATTTTAACTTTATGATCACGGAAATGGGTAAATGTGAGACGAAGGGCCAGGGGGGTCGTTGGACGGTGCAGTAAAGTGTTTCTTAACAACCTCTGCTGAACAATTAGAAGCTGGAGTTCACTTTCATGCACATCCCATGTTTTTAATCTTTCTTATCTTAGTGGATATTCAATCATCCATCCACTTCCTGGTCCTGAGCTCAAACCAGAAGTGCCTAATTGAGTGTTGGCGTTCCTCAGACAGCTGGACCTGTCCCCGTCTTCCTCCCACATCTGTCTTGCCTGCATTTGACCAACACAAATGTTTTGGAACCCCCCCCACACACACACACACAGACACACACACACACCCACACCTACACACACACGCTCTCCCATATTCCCAACCTCCTGTCCGACCGACACTCCAAGGCCAGGCTGTTTGCAGCCAGAGGGGACGCAGCTAGTTAATGTGGACATTTGACATGAAGACAAAGGACTTTCTCTCCGTCCTTGGAGGTCGTGTTTGCTCCCCGTGTGAGGGGAGGTTGTTTCGACAGTATGGCTTGAGAAAGTAGCGTGTACGGCTGAAGTGGCTCATTTATCACATCAGGAGCCGAATGGAAGGGAGGAAAAACAGGCAAAACAAAGAAAAAAAACTCTAAAAAACAGAGGAGACAGGGGTAATATCTGGAGGGGGTGCAGAGTCATCAGCCTGTTTTGTTCCCATCACCTGAGCCCCACCTGCGGTTGTGTCGCAGAGGAGCCAGCTGATTACACCGGGGCACTTAGACTGTGTGTGTGTGTGTGCGTGTGTGTGTGTGTGTTTGCGTGTGTGTGGTGGTTGTGCACGCATCCTCACTGATTCTGAGCGTTCGGCTGTGTGTTATCGTCAGGGAGTGTAACACCTGAGAGGCACAAGAGATTGATGCTCTGTCACAAATCAACAGATGGCTTTGGAAGGGATTGTGCGCCTCGGAGCTGTGATCAAGCACGGTGTGTGTGTGTGTGTGTGTGTGTGTGTGTGTGTGTGTGTAGTGAGTTTTTGTAGAATCTTTTTTAAGTTATTCGTACATTTGTATCTTTTTCTGTATCTGTTTTGTCTGAGATGGAGAACCAAGTTAGAAAGGCTTTAGGTGTAAAATCTGTGTGACATCTTCATTTGTCCACGTGAGGATGTTTAATTTAGTTGAATTTAATGTTTTTCCTCTGTAACTCGCACCATTGAAGGCTGTTCCATATTCCACACAGCAAAGGATTTCTTCATTTGTATATTAAGTTCATTTCTGGACATTTCAGAACACAAGACTCTGAAGTGTCATAGGCCCCTCCCACTGCAGCACATGCCACGCCCACCAAATTTGCAACGAAGGCGTAATTTGTGGCGACAGAGACACTCATCCATGCACAAATTAATACCCATCGTCCATTGCCGTACAACCAAGGAGCCAGCAGAAAATTCTGCTTGTCTACTGCACCACGCCCACTCCACATTTCTGAAACAACTGTCAAACACATGACACGAAAGTCCAGCCTGGACAATGTGTCCAGCTGGGACAAGCTGGAGAAACAACCTCACCCTTTCTCTCACACCACGGACTTATCATCGTTGTTTTGACCTTAAAAAAATGTAAAAACTTGAAAAAACGAGAAACAGGAAATGAAAGCAGCTGTTTCATAGATGTTGTAAACCAGGTTTAAGCACGACGAAGCTGTCCCAAAGAGGAAGACTCCTCCTCAAAGAGCCAGGTCATTTGTCTTGCAGCCCCGTTGTTCTTTCATGCCGTCGCTGCTAACATCCCTTTGAGGCTTTGAAGCTGCCTTTTACTCATCTTTTTGATCACGCCACGCTTCTCTTGAGCACCTGGGTCAGCAGCGGGGCCATCTGGAACATCAGGGCTACACGCCGCCGCGCAATCCGCCGCTTTAATAATTTACCTTGACCCTCTTTCGTGATAATTGATGTTGAATGAGATTTAAACTCCAGAATCCCGCCACTGTTAATTCCGGTTTAAATACGGGCAACAGGGCATCATGGGATTGACAAAATACAGAAACTTTCTTCGTTGCTTTCAAATATCTCCTCCCTTTTTCATAATAACCACACATTTGTCTACTTCCTGTCACGGCAGGCCTGTATAAATCTGGCCTAATGACCGAGGGGAATGTAGAGAAGGATGAATGGAGCGCCATAACACACCAGCACCTCGTCCTTGTGCAGGGCTTTAATAGAGTCATAAATACAGGAGCATGTCAAGTGCTCTATGATGTCGGAGCGCGTGGCTTCAGGGCTGTCATACGTCTGGGTGACACAGGTACGGCGGACACGCCAGGTAGACGGGAGACGGCGGCTATTAGGGAGTTGGCGGACGGCCGCTTCATCAGCGTGAGGCAAGCTGGGCAAGTGCCATCTGAAATCACACGTGCTTGAAGCTGGAGCCATAAGGCAAACGTACCCGTCCGCTTTGATGTGACCGACTTTGATCTCCTATCAAATCATCTGGAACATCAAAGAAAAAAGAACCGCAGTCAATGAGCAGTATCGATCTCCTCATGAAACTTGCTAAGCGGCTTTAGAGGAGCCATGAAGACCCGCGCCGGGCCCCGCATCGATCGGCTCCACGCCGTCTGTTCAAATCGGATTCCAGGGCCGCCTCTCTGCTGACCGCCGGAAGACCCTTCCGCTCGCCGGCGAAGTGAAAAGGAGCGAACTGTGCCGGGGCCCTCCCCCCTCTGCAGCCGCTAACGAGAACCATCGCTCATTCTAATTTTATTCAGCCCGGCCGTGCGAAGTTAATGCGGCGACATCAAAGGAAATAGAGTATGAAACAAGTGTGACGGTAAGGTCACTCCAGCATGCATGCACAATAAGGCAAAGCAGCAACATTACATTAAATATTGAGGAACATGGGGTAGCTTTACTCAGACTGGAGGATCTGCCTCATCACTCCACAATTTAGGAAGCAGAACATGCAAGCGCCGCTCTAACCCCCCCCCGTCTGATGTCAGCACATTTCCCTGTGATCAGCTACCAAACGCAGCCTGTGTCAGTGCTGGCTCACAGCTCAGCGACGCAGGCGGGGGGGGGCGGTGGCTTCACAGTCAGTGGCAGAGAGGTGCCAAACCAGTGGTTGCTTCAGGGACCCCCTCCTTTGATCCCAGGGGGCTGGCTCAGCTTGGTGGGGCCCTCTCCCGTTTGAGCCAGTGGGACGTTTTTCAGATCTGGGAATCTCCGGGAATGGGAGCCGGACTCCGGCTGGAACGTTAGTTGGAGCTGCTGATTAGGCCTCACTTATGGAAAACCTGCTGCTGATGGCAGATGGGCTCCGTCTCACCGTCTTGACTTCTCTTTGATCCGACACCCCCCCCAGCTGCTGCAGCCACCCTTTATGGCAGATGAGAAGTGCCAGCATGCCTTCAAACTGGGGGGCATTAGGGTGGGGATCTAAACCCCACAGATGGATTGCAGGCATTTACATACTCTTTTCTTTTAAGACCTTTAATATTTCCTGTAACTGCATGAATATTCTGTTCTTCTTCAGCTCACTTGTGCTCCTCTGAATAAATAAATATAGATGCTTGTTTTTTTAAATAAAACCTGAAGCCAAGGTGACCTAAAGAGACAATTCACGCACTAATTAACTGATTGCAGCGAAAATCAAATAAAGGAATTATCTGCTGTACTCCGACAATTTTCACACAGATACCTGAATGAGGACCATAAAAGGTAGTGACAGCGAAACTGTCGCTGGATGACTGGGAGCACTGGAGTCTATTACAGTAGCTACTGGGTGAGGGGTGGGAATACGCCCTGGACAGGTCCACTAAAGGACACATACACACAGATATGCACACGTGCACACCCACACCCGTGCACACACCACATGTACTACGAGGCCACTGTACAACCCGGTACACCAGTGTGTGCTGACGACTTGGTTTAAAGTCATTATTGAAGTAGGGAACTATTTTAAACTGTTTTTTAAAAATAATTTGATAAAACAAGAAATCCAAAATTCCAGTCTGATTAATAAAATAGTACTCTTTGGGCACACTGTTCTCTTGCTCTCATCTTTCTCTGTCTCTCTCTCTCTCACACACACACACATACACACACACACACATCCGCAGGGAGACTGCAGAAATAGGCTATTACAGCTTTTGATGAAGGACAAAAGAGAAAATGTGTTTTCGATGATGAGCAGAAGATGAAAATAACAGAAAACAAAGCTGGGCGTGGGTGTCTGGTTTTCACAGGCGGGGGGCTCGTGCGAGGTGTGTGGCCCGCTGATCTCGACTCTCTGGGTGTTCGATTTCATCCCAGGAAAGTCAGAAACTTCAACAAAGGGACGACTGAAAAGGCACCGTTTCATCTGGCTCTGTCTTTAGCTCTCGTTATCGCTGCTTCCCTCTTTCTTGCTCTCCTCTCTTAATTTTTGTGCACCTTGGTGCCCGTCCCCTGTTCGCCGCTTGATTTCGAGCTTCAGGCAGGTTTCCTGCACCAATTAGTCTGTTGTTGTTGTCAGCTCATGCTTTTTTCCCCCAGACAATTCAATCATAACCTGTTAATGAAGAGGAAAACTCTGGGTTAGACAATAAAATAAACTCCTAATGAGTCCTAGCACTCGCTGTGCAAACGGAACTTTTGACCCTGGTCTCAGCCACTGGGAACTGATTTGATTGGTCTTTGACCCTCCGCAGTGTCCCACCTGCCGGGGTCGAAAGAGTGATGACCCCCTGCACAGGAGAGGGGCTACGGGGGAGCTTCAGCCCTCCTACAGGAGATCTCCCGGGTTGCCGTCTAACAGAGCCCTCAGTTAGGTGGGTACGCCCCTCGGTCCGTGACCTGCCCCTTCTCACGTCTCTCCGGATGCCTTATGCTGTCACGAACGCATCAATGAATATTCAGCACCTCTGTGCTGATGGAGTCAGGAGAGCGAGTGTTCCACCAGCTGCTCTTCACTGCTGCTTTAAAGAGGGGCCATATGCTTCAAAAGGTCGCCCTTCCTTTGAGAGGATGAACCTGAGCACAGTGATGTCTGAGGGCCCAGCAAGTTGACGTGGTAGCACCATCCATCCTCTCATCATCCATCCATCCATCCATCCATCCACCCATCATCCATCCATCCACCCATCCATCCATCCACCCATCATCCATCCATCCACCCATCCATCCACCCATCATCCATCCACTCATCGATTCCCCCATCCACCCACCCATCATCCATCCATCCATCCATCCATCTACCCATCCATTATCCATCCATCCACTCAACCATGAGTTATCCACCCAACCATAATCTATCCACCCAACCATCATCCATCCACCCAACCATTTATCCATCAACCCACCCAGTCATCATCCATCTATCTATCCCACTGTGGCTGTGTTTCACAGTCTGGTACTGGAACTTAATTACAGAGTTTGATTATTAAACTGTGGTTCATAAGAAAATCTTGACCTTTAAGATCAGAAATGTGGATTTTCCTTGAAGAGGACCTTGATAAAGATCTTTTGCTCTTGCTGTGAAATTCTAACTTAATCACAATTACAAGATTTGATGTTAAAAAGGGCCAAAAGGTTCTGCTTTGGGGTCGTTTTTGTGGAGTCTGTGTTGGTGTAGAGACAATTATCTGCCATCACTCTAAATACTAAAAAAAAAAAAAACAGAGGAAATGAAGAACTTCTTCATTTGCGTGCCAAAACCACAGTAACACTGTGGTGGAAATTAAAAGTGAAGCACTGTTGAAATTCTCCACAGGCTCAGGTTTAAATGAATGTTTTGCTTTCTCCTCTTTTTTGCATAAAGCCTTTTGTTCAGCTGTAATTTGTCACTGGCACAGTCACGTCGTGCTTTGATAATTAAGCGTTTTCCACATTTCGCCTCTTATCTGCTCCAGCCTGTGTGCTGATCAGGGAGGGCAGGTGTTTGCTGGAGCTTTGACTTCATTAACTTTCAGAGGTTGTGGCTGCTGAGATAACCTTCAAGTTCAAGGAGTCACGACATAAAAAAAAAATGCTCATTTCCTCCTCAGGCATTGCTCAGAAAACAGATTTATTTTAAAAATGGATCTACTTTAATTTCGTTAATCTCAGATATTTAAGATATGCAGTCTAACACATATTTAATGCTTTAAAAGTCAATTATCATATATTATTTTTTTCTTTTATAAATAAGTTTGGAAAATTATTTGATAATGATTTATAGAACCTGCTTTTGCAGATAATGACACCACAAGCCTTTTTGGAAAAGAAAAAGTTCTCTGTGGCAATAAAAATAAAGAAATGTGATATCATTAAAGATATTTTTTGATTATTGTAGGTCCAAAGAAGTACCAAATTTACATTATTCTTAAAAAAAACTAGAAAGGCTAGAGAGAAACAAAGAAAAGGAAACCAACAGTACCATAATTCCTACTCAAAAAGATCAAAAGATCTTCAACATTATTACAAGTCGATCTGAGGCAACCTTGAGCCAACTTCAGTCAACCATTTACTGTTTTTTATTTATTTTGTTACTTATCTTAAGGTGCAGCATAACACCGGCCGCTTGGAACATTGCTTGTCTACAGTGAAGGCCAAAAAGCTCTGAGATCAAAGCTTCAAAGTGCATCTTTGTTTACAAGTCTTCTACACCCAACCCCCCAAACCAAGCTATCCCTTTAATTGTCCTCTATCCTTTTAATTGCCCTCTATTCCTTTAATTGTCCTCTATCCCTTTAATTGTCCTCCCTGTAACTGTTTGTGGTTAAGATTGTTCGGTTGTCTCACACGTTGTGAGCAGCAATATAATCCCATCAGCTTTAATGGATCTTGACGAGTAAATATATTAATCATTAAACAATATGTGTGATTACACAAGTGGCTCATTCAGGAGGATGAGTCTGAGATGCTCTCAGCCATTAACTATCACTGTGTTCATCTGTAATCAGGCATTGTTGTGGTCATTTACCCCCCTCACTCCCCCTCCAAACGCACCCACCCACCCACACATAAAAAGAACACACACGCGCGCACACAAGCACACACAAAAACACCCAACCACTCCATCTTCTTACTGGACTCAGAGCAAAGCTGCTCTTTATGTGGACCCTCCATCTCTTTCCCTCCAGTGGACTTTAAAAGGCCCAGACTCGTTGCATGTTAAGTTTTTCTGTTTAAAAAGTCACATAAAGAAGATGGCTCCAACTAATTTCTGACCTATGAGCAGATTCACATTAAATCATTTAAGAGCAGGTACAGACCTGTTTTATGATGAGACTGCATCTGAACGTTAAGAATGAATGACATGAAAACGTCTCCCACACACTCTGAAAAGCACATCATAATGTCATGTTTTAAATATGAGGCTTAAAAAGCTCTGCCATAGAAACAGCTGACATTCGTAAATGTCAGATCAGAAGAGGGTGATGGGAAAACATGTTTTATAGCTACCCAGCCAGGGACTATGCATTTATTGTCAGTTTGCTTAATTTCCTCATTTTTTTATGTTCACTTTCAGATACAAACTGGATAACATAAAAATGGAGGTGAGAATCTTGTTTTTTCTCAACTCTGCACCTAAAATCTGACAGGTTTTGTATATGCAGCCAAGGCCTAAACCATTGGCTGATCGAGTGATTCCTCTGGTTAAACTTTAAATAAGCTGAGGATCATGAAGGGCGGAAGAAGTTGATGGAGGATCAGCTGCGGGAGGCAGAGTGCTGCTTCCATCTGCGCGAGTTTTTGGACGAGCTGCACATCTGCCTGGGTGACAGGCATGTCTGCCAGCCAACCTTGGCCAGATGAGATGGCGGGTGGGGGGGGTCAGTTTTGACAAGGGCAGAGTGGACAGCCAAGTGTCAGGAGCTCCGTCTTTAATGGAAACTCTCACCCTTCAATAATTAACCGCACTCTGACATTTTTCTGTGCAGCTTTGAAAACTTTTTTCCTGCCTTCGGCGGCATTCTTTCACCTCAAACTGTTGGCAACCATTTATCTTCGGCACGCAGGGAGGACAATCAGACGCTAAAAACATTCCTGCCACAATAGCCCCCTTGCACGCAGGCTGCAGGAGGGGCCTAAAATCCGGCAGAATAACCGCAGATTCCATCAACCACATTGTTCCTTTCTCTTTGTCTTTACATGTGAGCAACTGAAGAGGAACCACGTGGCGAGGTGTGTGTTGCGTGGCCACATGTGTGTGCGCCTCATCTATTTTTGTGTCTAATCTTGTTCTGTGCTGGGAGACAGAAAAACAGGAGCGCCCTGTACAGTCCAATAAAAGCAATTAGAAAAGACAGAGGTGGTAAAGAGACACCACAGAGCTGCACACGTCCCAAAATGCTGTAATTACTTTTCCCTTCATCCCTCCCTCTTTTACCATTTCCCACTGTCTGATTACACACCTAGGAGAAAATCTAATTGAGACAGCAAATTGGCAAACACACTCGAAGAACTTCAGCACCGAGCCAGTCGATCCCGACTAGATAATTGAGAGAAATATAGCTTTGCACTTTCCCGGGTCTTTGTGGGAGGGCTTAAAAAGGAGGGGATGTGGTATCTGCCTTTTCAGGCTGGTGATTAGAATCAAATAGAGTCTGTAATTACAGACTGGAACACCGCTGGGACGGCTCAGGACCAGGAGCAAAGTAAGGTAAACCTCACTTTTCATCTTTTGGAGACAGTTTCCAGTGTTGCTGGTTGGTTCCTTCTTTAAGTTTCGTTTTAACAGTCTCCATCACTCGCAAACGTGTCGCAGTTGCCAGCGACGATGGTCTGATATTCCAATTGTGACTCAGCTCTGAATGAGAGTTGCAGTTACTTGGAATATTCCATTTCTCCCAGTACCAAAGAGACTTATGTCCTGAGGTCTCCTGGCAACAACTCGTTCCTGTCTTGGCAGCAAAGCTGATTGATGATGTTATAGAAAGAAACAACAATGTTTATGTCATACACACGTATGGAATCAAAAGGCTGATCAAAGTAAAACCGGGTGCCACAATCAGAATATTTGATTTTGAGCCATGTAAATAGTGGATTCAGATTTATGAAACTTTTACTGCATTTAAGAAAATTTGCATAACTAGTGACATATTGAGTTTATTAATTCAAACATCAATCAAATAACGAGGCATTGGACAGGTCCTGGTCAATCAGACGGCTTTTCATTGGTTTTCAGGTTTTCATTGGTGAAAATGTTGATGGTGGTTGGTGTGCAATACTCTCAAGTGGAATCAGACCAGTTGGGAGTGTTGGTGCTACTGTCACCCTCCATCATAACTTCCTATTGACCTTTGGTTTGACCTCTGGTTGGTCCATCACAGGTTGCCCCCCCCCCCATTTCTCAGCGTGTTGGAACCGCGGTGGACAGCCTCTTCAAGGCAGATTGACCAGAGGGAACCAGAGGTCAACGTGTGATGACAAGAGGTAGAGGGGAACGCAACAGCAACATCGGACATAGAGGAATGCGAAGGTGTGATGGAATCATGCGAAAGTGCCGAGGAAGTGAGGGGAGGGGAACAGAGGAACAGAGACGGGCAGTAACTTTGACCACCGCTGTACTCCACAGCCCCGCAGGCCCCAACAGACCAGTCCTCCAAATGTCAGTCCAGTCAGGACCACCCTGGGAAGCTAACATCCCTGAGGAGCTCCAGGAGAGCAGATCACTCCTGACACTGTGGAGCACGGCACACACACACACACACACACACACACACACACACACACACACACACACACACACACACACACACACACAGGCTGGTGATGTGAACATGTGACCATGCTTCCCCCTCATCATCATGGGTGACCGTCTGTTTCCAGAGTGAGTTTCTCCCGCAGCCCCTCGGTGACTTCTTCCATGGTGGGTGATGGAGGGTGATGGAGATTGGCCTCATTCTTTTGGTCCTTTTGGATGGAGGAGGAAAGGAGAAGCTTCGCGTGAGAGGACGGATGAGCATGAACAAATGGAGGAGCGTGGAGATTGAGAACAACCCTAACAAAGACAGAGAGTGCGAACAAAGTGCCTCTCCCCGCTCCTGGCTGGAGACGAGAGAAGAAAAGAGTGCTAAAGGAGATGCGATTTTAAAAAAGGAGGCACGTTTGAAAGAGCAGTCTGATTAACTGAGACAGAGTCAACTGACCGCGAGTCATTAGGCTGCCACTGGGCCGAGCACCGGTCACTACTCATCCTCCTCACCACCGCTGTCTGCACCCCCCCCGTCACCCCCCCAGCCTCCCTCACATACTCCCCAGCACGTGGCCACGATCCCTCTCAGACAGGACACCGCTCAAAGAGAGCGAGGAGACAAAGCAATGAGGACACAAAGACAGACCAGTGAGGAGACAAAGACAGACCAGTGAGGACACAAAGACAGACCAATGAGGACACAAAGACAGACCAATGAGGACACAAAGACAGACCAGTGAGGAGACAGACCAGTGAGGAGACCTAGACAGACCAGTGAGGAGACAGACCAGTGAGTATTCTCACTTATCTTTTGGAGATCTCATGCGTGACGTGTCCTCTGAATACCAACTGACCATATCGCTATAGTGTAACCACTAAAATCGGCGTCTGCGTTGTCCAACCGCTCCTCGTCCTCGCGTAAGGACGTCTGATAAACGAGGTCAGCAGCGCCCAAACTCATCCTTCATTCACGTCAACGGGGGGATTGTGGGCCTCGTCCACTTCCGCTCTCGAGCTCAGCAGATGGCATGATGGGAGTACGTGGAGGCAGAGTTTAAAGTTGCTCATTTAAGGTCACAGTCGGGGTCGGGGTCGACGTGGGATCCAGCGCCTATTTTAACAGATGGCAGAGAAACGGGGAGGCCTAATTACGTCTTTATCTAAAATCAAAACTGCCATAGTGATCCTAATCAGCGTCTGATCACAGAGCTGTCCTATCAAGTACGAATGACTCAGACACAGAAAATCGCGAGTAGAAATTGTGCAAAATTGTGTTCATCGCTCCATACAAGGACATTAAAAAAAAAAACGTTTAATGCCCCCCTCCCAAACCTCCTCATTGTCTCCTCTGAGGCTAATTTTCCACATGACGTGTCGACTCAGTGCAATCAGGAGCCGGCTCATGGAGGGCGGACTGAAACCAAGCCCTGCTCTCTGCCGCCCAGCGTCTTCAACGGGAGTGGACGCGTCCCCGGGCTCCTGAGCCCGTGTCACAAACTGAAAAACAACATTTCCAGCCGAGTCCTCCGGCGGTCTCATCAGCACACGGGCGGGGGTGAAAGACGCCGAGCATCTGTTGCCGACTGTTTCGTGCTAATGCATTTCCGCCTGTCACGAGACATCTCTGGTTTTTTCCCCCCCTCATTGGCAGCGCCTGACCGGCGACGTCGCCGAAGTCGCTGTTTTGGAGTGAACGCACGTGCAGGTGGCTGGACGCCCGCCACCTAATCGATCGTCGTCTCTAGCCGCTTCCACGCACCCAAACAGGGACCGAGCGGGAGGCAGAGATCCGCTCAAGAGGAAAAAAAAAAAAAAAAAAAAATCAAGCTGCCTTGAATCCTTGAATTGCAGTGAGGCAGAAAACATTACAGTCGGTTTTTGTGGCCGCACATAATTGGAACGACTTGTGCACATCACGTTTGTGCAAAAACGCCTCGCACCACATGTCAGCGACACTGCGGATAAATGCTTCTCTTTACACTGGGGGCTCTGATGTCTGCTCCCGTGGGCCCTGCAGATGATCGCACAGCATTCAAGGACTGGCTGGTGAGGCGCGAACAGCTCGGTGAAGGTTCGGTTCGTGTCATTTAACACACCAGCGCTGCGGAGAAACTGCGCCGGTGTTTGATTTCACCAGAGAGTTCTGTTTTCCTCTCTCGCTGCTTCAGTCATGCTCTGCTTTACTCGCTCATGGTCCTCAGCCATCCCGGTCCTCCACTGGGGACAACCTGCCCCCACCGAGCCATCCTGTCTGTGGCACACAATCAATTCCAGGCAGCTGAGGTCGGAAGCCCCCCCGGCTCAAAACACAGATCTGGAGAAGACTTCTGCTGCTCCTCCACGATTCCTTCCTCCATCATTTTGAAACAAAAGAATCTGGAACAACCAGGAGCTGGTGAAAGAGAACCTAAAAGACCCCCAGACTGAAAACCAAGGACTCATCTAGTGTACGGCACAGCCCTGCGATGAAGCGTGGGGGTGTTTGTTGTCCGCTGGAACAGGGACACTGGTCAGGGTTGAAGGGAAGCTGAACAGAGGAGAATGCTTAATAAAAACGCAATGGCTCAGGACCTTGGACCGGGCTGAAGGTCTACCTTCTCGCGAGGAAACAACCCTTTAAGCAGGGTCAGGACAACACAGGAACCAGTCTGGCTCCTCAGGGATGACTGAAAGTCCTCAATCCGACAACAACATCTCTTCCTTTGCCCGTGAAAATGCTGATAAATAAAATATTGCAACCTGCTAAATGAAATAAAAGGAGAAAAGTCATGTAAGAACACTTAACAAAATGTCAGCATGCGCACGCAAGCAAATTAAATCCACAGGAGACCCATTTGCATCACAGTAATATGCCTATTTTTGCTTCTCCTTTTTTATAATGTACAGTCTCTAAAACATGGGGTGGACAAACTTTTTGACTCACGGGCCAAAATGGGTTCTAAAATTTGACAGAGGGGCCGGGCCAGGAGTATTTGGATGGAGTGTTTGGGCCGGATAAAGCATTGCATGTAGCGTATGCAAACCTCATAGCACAGTAAGAACATAAATGTATAACCAGGTTTATTAACAGATTTGCACTGAGGACTGTCTTTCTGTCTTTCTGTATACCTCGTACAGGATGCTACTGTGTCATTTATAGGTTGCCATGACAACGAGAACAACAATTACGATATTGCCTTTATTTGTTTAATGATACGGTTGTTTGAAGCGATGGCAAAGCGTATGTTGAGATGTTAATTTTATGTGTGAAATGTATATGCAAAGTTTAAAAAGAAAATAATAAGTTATGTGATTGCGTGACCTGGTGACTGGTAGCGGACGTGCATTTAGACAGCAGGAGGAGAAGAAGAGGAGATTTACGGGGAATGAAACAAGCCAGAGAGAAGTGTAAGTGTAAGTATAAAAACATGGGCATTGCAGGAAATGGGAAAATGAATGAGGTTTTTACTATAATTTGGACGAGTTCGGCAGGCTGGATTTAAAAGCCTAATGGGCCGTATGTTACGTAGTTTGCCCATGTCTGCTCTAAAACATTTTGTTCGAAGAGGCCTCTCTTTCATAATTACTTTCAAATATTGAACGTCACAAACACTCCTGCCAGTATCGAGGCAGTACATTTTTACACATCAGAACCGAGCAGAAGAAACGGTACAACCTTCCTTTACAACTTTTGTTCAGTGTGTTCCTCAAAGCACTGATGGAACTCCTTCCATCATCTGGCCCTTCACTGGGATCAGCAACAAGGCTCCTTTATTTTCTGTGAATCCCTGGATCAGGTGGTAAGACCTCTCTGTTTAATGCTGTATGAGTATCAAAGACTCCTGGGTAAGGCTTGTAGCCGGCTGTCTTCTCAGTAAAGTCCTTTGAAATGGAAAAGAAACCCCCTAGCTTTAATATCTAGAGTAAATAGCTAACTAATAAGGGCTGAGCAGAGCAGGGATGTGTCCAGACAAAGAGAAAAAAAATGTGATTACAGGATTAAATTAGCTTTGAAACAGCAGTTTTCACTTTATTTTATCTCATTGCAGCCATTTACAGTTTTAACAGGTCCGTATGTTACCAATTTCATCACTGCAGCTGGAATTACTGGTGCCATAGCTACACACTTCAGTGGTTTCCCACAGAAAATTCACTTCATTAGCAACTGGAGGAATGCGGACTTGTTACATTTATTTCTAGTTTGTGCTCGTATAAGTTTTCACAGACACAGATTCGTTTGAGAAAAGGCAGCTGTTCACACCAAAAACCTGGATAAGGTCAGTGTCAGGAATAATATAGACGATCCCCTTCGGAGTATCTGGAGTCCTTAACCGCAAACACAGAGCCGATATCTGCACATATTTACATATGTACACCACGTACAGTTGACCCAAAACCTACAGATTTCCGTCTGTTAGAACAAATGACAGTCTGTAGTCCAGAAGGACAGGAGTGTGAAGAATCAGAGGAGTGTGTTGTGTACGCCTCTCCCAATTTTCCTCCTTCCTCGAGGCCTCTGCTGGCTGTTCCTCAAAACGATTAGCACAGAAGCTAAAAGACTGTTCACAAGTGTGGGAAATCAGTCACACCAATATGAGATAATACATCATTGTTGTGTGACAGTCACTCATACGCCAAACCGTTCCAACACCCCCCACCCCCACCTCTTTCACATTATTCCCACATTTCTGCCACCGAGCCGAGCCGCAGCTGGAAGTTTCACCACAAAACGGAACCGGGAGAAACAACCGCGGGCAACAGCGTCGAGTCAATTTTCACACCGAGTGACTTTCAGTTCAAGGCCATTCTGCAATATTCATGACTCCAAAATTAATGCGGCTGGGAGGCGGCGTCTTTGTTCGGAGAGGCGCGTTCAGCTCAAGCAGGCGCGGAAAGAAACCCAAAAGTTTGAGTTTATTTTCTGGTTTCTCTGTCTCAGAAAGTACGTGACTCACGGATGACACTGTAGAACTTTGTTTTAGCTGCTGCAGAGAGTGGAAAAAGGAAAGTTGGCCATTCTGCAGACGTCTTCACGTCTTTTGGGCCGTTGACACGTATCGCCTGTGACAAAAGTTGAGAGTTCCTTCTACGGGCCCAAACAGCAGTACGCTGCCGCCGTCGCGAGATGCAGACGTATTCTTCTCCTCCATAATCTGCTGTCCCATTCTTCGCGGAAAATTCATGAGACCTTTGGGTTGGATGTAAAAGGAGCCTCATTATAATCCCTCGCAAAGGTATTCATGAAAGGTGGCATTTGTATTCAAAGTCAAAGAGCGCTCACCATCAAAGAGGAGCGCGCCAAATCCAGTCGCCTCGCCTTCATTTAGGTAATAGAAAGATAGGAGGAGAGGAGATTAGAAGGGAATACAGAGAGAGACAGGGCCGATAAAGAAAGTACACGCGGGGGATTAGTGCTCACAGAAAGCACGCGCGTGAGCCATTCTGAGGAAATTTAATATTAAAGTTGAGGTTGTGCATGGAAGGCCCAAGTCCAGATCTTTATGACGCTTCAGGGGAGGGCCGCTTGCTTGAGGGTCCGCAGGTCTGTGTTGTTGATCCGACACAGTTTAAAGGACACAAACGTGTTTGGTTTGACATACGTGGGACGTGTATTCTTTTGAACTAAGAAATGTCTGCACTGGCTTTGATGTCGGCTTCTTTCATTGGTGGTTTCTCCGCCGAGCGTCTGCGGGGTCTACTCTCCCGCTCCAGATTAAAAACGAAGCCGCTCCGGTATTTCTCCGAGTTCCCGCAACACTTTTAAATCACGGCGACGGGCCTCCGTGTCGGAGAAAACACACTTAATCCTTTTCTTCTGCCTCCACTTTCGCTGCGATTAGAAGATATTGGTGTTCAGAGAACAAACTCAAGAGGGTTCGGGCGCCGAAAGCGCATTTATTTATAATTTGCTTTTCATTTTAAAGTCTTGATTTGAATTCCACTGAGTTTCCGTGAGTCTAAATGCCGTCAGATTTCGAATCCCATGAAAGACCGAATTTTTAACCTTCATCCTCAAAACCTTCAGCTCTAAAAATGTGCTGAATCATTTCCCACAAACCGGATTGTTTATTTCAACATTGTTGACGCACACACGCACACTCACACACGCACACACACACACACACACACACACAACGACAGTTGGTCCAAGGTAGGGACCAGGGATTTAATCTCTCACCTCACCAACGACTCTGTACATTTGAGTTGCTGTAAATTCCCTCTGAATGGAAAAGAAATATATCTACACCCATGCCCTTTGTATCTGATCCCGATTGTGAGGCAGCGTTGACGTCTCCAGAAGATCGATACCTCGTCAGGCTTCATTACTCCTACCAGAGCCGCTGTTTGCCCGCCTCTCATTGTCGGCTCATGAGCAGCCCCCGCTCTGAACCATCGCGTTCCCCCGCGTGCTTTGTGTCCGGCTCAAGGTCGGGGCGGATACCACACGGGTCCTGGATTAACTGCCCTGGGGAGGTCTTTCATCTTGGTGGAGCAGACGGCCCTCTGACCTTGGGGAGGGAGCTTTCTGCCCCTCAGGACACGACAACAGAAAGCTGGTGGTCAGCAAGGGGGGGGTCCGAGGAGAATGTTTTGGCTAATGAGCCAAAAGGCCTTTTCGCTGCCACGCCGGGCTTTGTCAGAACACCCCCCCACCCCCACCCCCCACCCCCTACCCCCGTTGACTGGGAGGCTTACGCGCGTTCTCATACGGATCTATTGATCGCTCTGCTTTGAAAATACGGAGCCGGGAATTGCAGCAAAGAGCGACACGACAAAGGCAAATAGCATGACTCACCAGAAAATCTGCTGTGGATCAAGCGGTCTTAAAGGATCGGGCGCTTGTCAAACACAACAGAGCTGAAGAATAAGTTTCCACAAAGATGACGACTTTCTTTCATTTCTCTTTTGTTCTGTTTGCTTTGGCATTTCCATTTACTCTGGAGAATAAACAGTCGGTCCTTGATGGTGTGATGTATAACAGGATCTCCAGCTGATGTGTCTATTTACAGAATGACTGAGCTCCTCGGCACTGCCGAGCCCACCGACCAGCCGCTCCGGTCTTTCTGTCCTCGAAAAACCGGGGGATGAGATCATGTTCCTGTCTCTGCCCTGTGAGCTGTACTCCACACTTGTTGAAGGGGAGATCTGTACACTCCAGACGTCCACCATCGGAGGTCACATGATGAGTAATCGCCCCGTGTCAGAAGCGGCCACAAAAGTCCTCACATTGAAATATCCCAACTTTCTTGGCTGGAAACTTTTTAACCTTTGGATAAAAACCAGATTGCACAGTTCCCTCTGCTTTTTTTTTTTTTTTTTTTTTTTTGTCACTGGTTTGAAAGCTCAAATCTGCTCACTCACCCCTGATCCTTCGGGGAAGCGGGCCCAAAATTGAGGCTTAGAATCGTTAAGTTTGTTAAAAAAAAAAAAAAAAAGAACCCTAAGAGAGGCTGGTGACGTCAGACATGCCCATCTCTCTGGAAGGACCTCTCCAAGGTCAGAGGATCCATCTTCCCCACCTCCCTGCCCTATGTAGCCTCCCCTCCTCGGCTACAAAACATTCAGTCCCAGTGGGGGAGAATTACAAGGAGACGGTCATACATCATCGGTTCCCCGATTGATCCGCATCACACGGAGCATCAGGTTCTCTCTCTTCTAGGAGATGACATGTTACTTATAATTGGACACAGGAAGACGCTCCGTTTTGTTGCTGACATTTTCGGGCAGCGGAATGGCCAATTCCCCCAAGGATTTCCTTATCTATGTGATATATGATGCAGCAGCTAAAGGTCCCCTGGTAGTCTGAGATCTGGAGATGGGATGTGCCAAAAGCATGTGTGGATATGACATTCCGCAGGTGTGTGTGTGTGTGTGTGTGTGTGTGTGTGTGTGCGTGCGTGTGTGTGTGTGTGCACTTGTGCGCGCGCTGAATCCGAGCATCACATTTGTTATTTATCCCAAACTGGCTGTTGGGGGCGGCAGCTGCGGGCTCTCTGCTGCAGCGACGGGCTGCTGCATTTTTCAACAGCGCGTTCCTCTGGCTCCCGTCCATCATGCGACCTGTTTGCACGATTAAAACAAGAGGAGACGAATGTCGCTGATGTGTCATTACAGTCCACTTTCACTTCCAAGTTCAGCGGAAGTATCCGGCTGTTGCTGGCCTGGACTGCCAGAGATCAGGTCCTCTAAATGGAAACGGATGCACCATTATTACCTGAAATTACTGACAACTGTTGAAACATCTGTATAAAACCAGCATGAGCTGAAGGATAACTCTTAGAAGCTTTTTACTCAAAGCACAACAGCTACCAGTACTGTTACTGGTACAGTACTGGTAGCTGGTACAGAGAGACTCGTATTCACACATTTTGATTGATGCATCGTGAAGCACACACATCTCCCCCTCCCCAAAGACCAGTATCAGTGTACCAGCCATGTTCAGTAGAGGTCCTGGAACTTCTCAGTCTGCCCCACCTGCCCAAACTACTCTAACGTCCTTTCCATCGACCCGGGGTTGTCGATACCCGGGGAGTGAAAGTCAAATATGTTGGTGGACACATGCACGGACACAAATGAGCATCAGGAGGGTCTTCCTGACAGTCACCTGCAGACAGGCACGCTGTAATGGATGAAAGGAGCTGCAGGATTTCCCTCACTCCGCTTTTGAGAGACGTCCCCCGAACCCCCCCCTACTTCTGCGGCGACGGCCCGGGCAGCATGAGGGAGGGAGGAGCGTGATTAAAACATTTGAGAGGAGGCTCCTGGGTACCTGTTAGTCCCCGCGGTCCTGGCAGTTTGACAGTCTGCTGCCTCCCCCAGGCGCCTCTCCAGGCCCAGCGCCTTCAACCGGGGCCCCCCGTCTCGTTCATTACGGTCCACGCCCATCTCCCTGACACACACCGATGGGGACACACATGACAGCTGTTCCATTATGGGCAGGCTGGGAGAAGGGTTGCAACTCTGGTTGGAAGGTCTTGCGCATCTGACAGAACGAGAATCCACGCCGATGCTAGCAAGAACTCAAATTCAGCCATTGTTACATCACCACCATGAGCTGTAGCCAGAGCCATGTCAGTCTAACCTGCCCCCCCAAACCTGGGCAGAGGATGCTGAGGCTGCATTCCACACCTGACAAATATGGAAGCTCGCCTTCGTCCGCGCCCCCGGTTGGAGTGAAGACTGACCTCCACCGACAGCGCGCTCGCCTCAACTCCTGAACTTGCTGGAGGAACTCCGAGGAGCTGCTCTGATTTATTGGAGATGGAGTCGTTAGTGCGCTGACCCCTCTCAGGTCCGCTGCCATCTCAAGGCTGTTGGTGTCTAAATGCTGATTCACAGCCAATCACTGCTGCTTTCCCCTGATATGAAGCGCTGCCAGGGCTTACGGTGAAGGATCTACCACAATTGATTAACTCTGCGTTGCCAGTGCCAAAAGTGGATTAGATAACCGACTTTGTTTTTTTCTTGCCAAAAGGTGAGAGAACAGATGAGAATCTGCTGTCCTCCATCACAAAAGCAGTATGTGGGTCACCGCAGGGGTCGAGGACCTTTTTTTTTATTCCCTTCGTCGTTATATTGCTGTTCTGGATTTCTTTCTAACACCTTGCAGCTAAAGTTGCACACCCCAAACTTGTTTGAAGGTGGGTGAAAGTGTGTTAAAGGACAGAGCTTCAAAAACAAGTGAGGCTTCAACCATCTGCAGCTCACAGGTCAATCAACGATTTTTCACAGTTCACAGATTTTTCTTTGTTAATTTACCTATGCGTCTCTCCACACATGCAAATCGATCTCCTTACGTAGCCCGCAATGGGGGACTATGAATTAGCCTCAGCCGCAGTCGATGAGTTGAACGCGATTCTCTAAGACAGTCAAATACGTCAATTTTCTGAAACCTGCTGATGCTCTAATAAAACGGATCCATCCATCTTCCACGCTGCTCATGCCTAATGAGGGTCAGGTGGTCATGTGATCATTCACCCACATCCAGAGCAAATCCACACAGGCGCAAAGAGCACAAACTCCACATGCACACACACACACACACACACACACACACACACACACACACACACACACACACATACACACAGAAGCCAGAATTAAACTCAGAACCTTCTGCCTTCACCACTCACTGCAGCATCTCAAGGGCTCCAGAAAATTATTTAGCAAATATAAACATTCCTGGTAATGCAGAACTGAATCCTAAGTTTGAAAGACTTGTGGTACGTCTGCCGATTGATGTTCATGTGTGGTTAATTAAAGTTTATAAATGAAATTGGCTTTTTTTCTTAGCCAGTAGAGTCTCCCCCTTGTGGCCACGATGGAGACGTACAGGCCCACATCACATCCATCCATCCATCCATCCATCTTCTACCGCTTGTTCCTCCACTGAGGGTCGCGGGGGGACTGGAGCCTATCCCAGAGCAATGGGCAGAGGCAGGGTACACCCTGGACTGGACGCCAGCCAATTGCAGGGCTAACACAGAGACAAACAATCATTCGCTCTCACAATCACACCTACACACTGATTTGAGTTGAGGATTTGGAACATGCAAACCTCAAATGGGAAGGATCCAGACCAGGATTCAATCCTGCAACATTCTTGCTGTGAGGCAACTGTGCAGAACCACGGCCCCACCTTGATCCATTTTTAAAGATATAAATTTTCCATGAACACGAACAGACAGCTGTGTTCTCAAAGTAATCCCTATTTTAACATACAACATTTAAGCTTCTTTAAATGCAAATGATGCTGAACAGTGTTTTAATGTATGCAAAACAAACAAATCTGTGTCCAGTCTGCACGTTCTGGTGTCAAAAAAGGGATTAAATCCTTCATTTCTGCAGCTGTAGCTTCAGCATTATGTCACATTATAATCTAAAAACATCTCAACACCTATAATTTACCTGTTATTCATCTGAGCCTGTGTTTTGGTCTGTGGAAAGCCAACAGAGTTCAATACAGCTGCACAGTTTGTATTTATGTCTGAGTTTTAATGAATAGCGACAGATGTGTGAGGATAATTATTTGGGATCCTGGTTCTGAACTGAACATTAAAACCAAGTGAACCCTCAAACTTGACAAAATGCCCACACTATGTACACACACAGGCCCACGTGCGCTACTAATCTTTGTGTATGTCTTTAAGTAATCTGTCAGGACTTTGGAGAGTGTAAATGTAAGTCCATGAAAAGCAGGACAGACGGGCCTTGAAGTTCAATGTTAGAATTCAAAATATAAATGGAGTGTGAGCAACTTCAAAGGGCAGTTTATATTCTAATCTTTCTACAGCAGCAATGGAACTCATTTTAAGGATATCACAGTTGCTTTAATTCAGTTTATTCTATCAACTTCCTCTGTTTTCATCTATTTTGATGCGGATGGAGGCCATAAAAATGAGCGGGGCGAAGCTTTATTGTTTAAGGACTTAAATCTCGTTAATTAGAGCCTGTATTCAAAAAATTAGATTTCCTGAGATGGTTGTGGGTTGGCTGAGGGTAAACTTGTCTGGACTTTGATCACAATGATCTTTTCACTGTTACTCTTCCTCATTTTCATATGATCCTCATCATTTTTATGCTTCAGATATCAAACCCTTTTTCGATTCAATCCCTACTAATATCCAGTTGTAAGGGCTCAACCTCTGTCATCCGTCAGCCCTTCCTCCAGTCAGGAATGAACCCCCACTGGTGCTGCTGCTGCCACCATCCACTTCCTTCTGGCACATGTGGTCAGCAGAGTGATGGAAGCAGCTTTGCATCACGGCTTCTGGAACCATTTTCATAATTACTGTACTCTCCTTCTGACCAAACCTCAAGCGGTCAGACCGCTGAGGAAGTCTGTGCTGTGCTGTCAGAAAGCAGATTGGTGGTTGAAGAAACAGCAGACAGCTTTATCAAGGTAAGGTGCTTGATTTGTTTTTTAAACCTCGTCTGCCCCGAACTGGAAGGTCCTCCATCAATCACGTGACTGAGTTAAAGGAGCAGAGTTGAAGGCTCTCCTCGATGGAAAATGTTTTATCTTTGAGTCACTTTGCTTCAGAGAAAAACAGCAAAGCAAAATCTTTGAATCGTTGCAGCCTCAGAGCTCCACCGAGTTCATCCTTTTTACCAGGTTTCACTAAAAAACGTGCACATTTGCTAAATGCACGTGTAAAGAAAAACCTCTCATGTGCTGCAGCAGGATGACAGCAGGCATCTTTCCATCTCTAAATTTGCATTAAATTTGCCGGAAACAAGAGACACGTGTGCATGAATAAAACATGTATGTTTGCGTGGTAATGGTCCTGGTGCAGGAACTGTACACATGCCCATACGGCGACTTCATTACACTTTTAAACGCCTTTCTGTGCATTCACGCTTCTGTGCGTCTCAGTCTTAAACGTAATCTTAATGCATTTGTTCCTGCTTGATGACGCCTCAGAAAGAAGGTTGAAAAAACTGCCCATCACTTATTCAGCTCCCACAAATGGAGGATAAAGAGGCTGGTTTCCTGACTTGCAAGTGAGTATAAAACCTCCTACATTCATGTATCTTGCGGTAATTAATCGTTATTATGCACCTAACCAGAAAGGTAGCCAGGTTGATGCATGCACGGGGGAGGGGGGCTGATGTGTTTTCTCTCTCCACCGCGTCGATCGATGTTTTATTACCCTCAGCAATTAGAGAAACTCAGAGTGATCAATGAGTGCGAAAGGCCTCTGTGCGGGTTTATCTTTCTCCACATTCACACAGTGAAACTAAGCTTGTGATTGGCGTTCGCTTGAACAACACCTCACTTAAGAGGAATCGGGATTGAGAGTAGCCAGTCAGTCAACACCTATGAATTAATGATGAAGTGGTGGGGTAAAAGTTGACATTATTAAAAAAGGAAAAAAAAAAACAAAACTGCTGATGGAGTTCTTTCAGTTCTTGCCAACGAATGTGTGTGAACCTATATTATTTCATATCATAGCCACAGATATATAGAATTTAACAAATGTGGGTGTTTATTTTAAATGGAATCTTCTTTCATTTAAATATATGCTCAAAGAAACCTACAATACTGCAGCAACATTCTGTAATATCATACAAAAAATAAAAAAACAGATAAAGCAGTTTATAGCTGCACATAAAATTATTCACAAATAATCTATTCTGCGCTTTGAACCAAAGAAATGAGAATTCCATAGTGGGCCATGCCATGAAGAGATGAAACCCGCGCTGAATGAATAATCCCCCCCCCTCACTAGTTGACTTTATTCCACTGCTCCGGGGCACCGCAACTTATTCTGCCATGTTTATTCTCCCCTCCGCGTCTTAAAAGGCCCCATTGTTCCTCGTCTTCAAGACGTCTTTGATCCTTTCAAGTGATAAATGGGATAAATACTTGGCAGGTATATGGTTTTATTTCCTCTCCCCCGAGGCGGATGGAAGAAGGCACCATAATAAGGTAAATCCGACAGTAAAGTGCTGTTTCTGAAGAGGAGCGTGATGGGAACAGGAGTGGAAGGCTTGTTTGTAATTGACTCAGCTGGGATGTTTGGCCTCCTTTTGAAAAGCCAGACTGCACTTGACTTCTGTAAGCAGCCCTGATGCAGGAGCTTCGGCTGGACTTTGATAAGAAATGCTTTGCGCGCGATGCTTTGTGCGTTCCTTCATTACAAACGCTCATTTTTAAAACTTTTTCTGGAAGGGTTTGAATACACCCTGGACAGATGAGAAGTCCAACACAGGACAAACACCATCCACTCACACACCCACACAGTAAGCTGAGCTGGATCTGAACCTAGAACCTTCTTGCAGTGAGGTGACTGTTCGAACCACAACACCTATGACCGTCAGCAGCAGCAGACTGGTTTTCATTCCAGCCCTACAGACCTACCCAAAGTGTGAGCTCTTCAGAGAAAATGACTAATTTTACCCCATACCATGCACCCTTCAGCATAGGCTGCACTTTCAGACCACTCAGGGTTTTTACTTTTACTGTCCTGCTGGTGGAGGGAACGCGACCCCGGTCTGCGGGCGGTTTGACCACCAAGCTGAGCTGATGATTTGTTCGCGTCTCCATCTCAACCTCCCAGAAGCGGTTCAATACCTGTATTTCCTCACCATTTTGGGGCTGAAGAAAGCCCCCCGTAGCCCAGTGGAGAGGCGATACAATGTTTGATGGCTTTAAAAGACTGTGACTGATTGATGCTCAAAGATCCGACTGAAAAAGAAGGGAGAAAGTATTGGTGTTAAAGTCTGAAGAGTAAGGAACCACCTTCTGAAGAGCGTTTGCTTGTCTTTTTAAAAGGTCACATTAACATTGAAATCCAGAATATTTCAAGACATAGAAGGAACATTTGGACACTTTTATGTTACTCAGAGTACACAGATAAAATAAAAGAAGAAAATGCCTAAATTACAGATTCAAATCTTAGAGCATTTAAATTATTAAAAAGAAATTATGTCATTTATAAGTGAGACCACAATGTCAGGATTTTGGATTCTGAGTTCCCCTTCCTGTTCTCTGGTTTGGCCCCTCCCACTTGTGTAGCAGCTGTTCTAACCTTACGGTGTACGCTTACGGTGCACGCTTTCATGGTCTGACCCAATCCCAGTGTTCCCAACAGTCCCAGGGTCCCAGTAACAGGGCTTCCTCCTCAACCTCCAACTACCAATTCAGATTATCATTTCGCTCTCCTCCCAACTGCTAACTTGGAAATAAATTTTAGATCAATAGTTTATTACCCTCATTTACTTTTGTTTGGCTTCTTAATTGTTTGGCCCATGTGGTTCAAAGTTCCGCCTTTGTTTTACACAGAGAGTTACAACCATCGTAAATGATTCATATCAAACTAAACAGTCGGTATTTTCTTCCCTCCACTCTCTGAAACTCTCCAGTCCGTTGGGTCAGCGTTACAGCAGTTTTTATATCATCCTAATGAAACCTACACTCCGTTAGCCTCCACTCCAGTGTCGTCAGAGCGGAAGAAAGAAAAGCTAATCAGATTTATCGCAGGGGAGCTTTATAATTATTTACTCCATTAGCCATTAGTGGTCGACACAAAGTGCGCTGGCTCGCAAAATTAGAATCCTTATCTGAATGTTCCAGAGGATTCGCTGTCTTCTGAAATAAATATGTAAAACTGCAGTAGCATGTGCACCCACTAGGATGGCGCCCAAGTGCATGAGGCACCGGGGGGGATGCTCTTCATTGGAGGACGGGAACAGAGAGGTCAAAGGGATCAAAGCACTCATTTCTAGTGGAAGTATCAAACATAAAAGACCATAGGGAACGGTGAAGGTCTGGGTCTATACATACATATATATATATATATATATATATATATGCATACATACATATATATTTCTGGCGGTTGTTGCTGTATGCTGTAGTCATTGGTGTACAATCCTCACTGCCCTGAATATAAGTTATTGGTATATAAAGCATGCACCGTCTTCCTGTTTACTGGGAGGAGAACCACAACACAACCACGGAGGATTGCCCACGAATGCCTTGAGATGTGAAGGGAAAAGGCCAAACTTCCTGTTGGTTTGGCAGAAATGGTGGAAAGAAAGGAGTCCTGGGAGAGCCACGGACCACCGTTTCACACTGAACACCCTATAACAGAGCCCGCTCACTCTGTCTTCCCTCCTCCGCTGCAGAAGGATCCTGCAATCGCCTGCAATTCTTCCATCACGCCACAGTATGCCGTCTGCCTTTACACCTAAAAATAACTGAGCAGATGGGATTTTTAAAGTCGGCTTCAAAGGTTGAAATGCATGATGGCGGTTGTAACAAGGGGATTTGTGATTACGCAGGGATTCCCGACACTTTTCACGGCTTTAACGATCAAACATGGGAGTTTTACACTTTCGCAAAACATGAAAGGGCGGAAATGTTTCGCTGTTACTTACAAAATGTAGAAAAATGCGACCGTGGACTTCATAGGGTGATAAATATGACAATAAACACACATTCATGGCTGCTTGTCTCGTGTTCCAGTCCAACACTGCAGAGAAATATTACTGTTCTGCAAACATTCATCAATCTTTCTGTGGGTCTCTGCAGACCCCCAATCACCTCCTCCAGAACCAATAATAATGTAATCAATAACACACACACACACACACACACACACACACACATATATACACTCGTGTGTGTATATAGGAGCTACTTTTTAGGATGCACATGCTCAACTGTGTTGTAAAATCTGTAGACAACATGAATCAGTGAACGATGTCGGTGCTGAAACTGAGACTTCAGTTAATAGAATCTGATAACTTTGTTCATTTTGATATTAAATCAACCTCACTGACCCCTGGTTAGCATAGCTAAGGAAACAGAAAATATGAACAGAAATAAAAATGTAGTGACTTGGCAGAGGTCAACTTTAGAGATGAAGGGAAGAGCATTTATCGTGCTGCAAGTAGCAAGCCAGACAGATACTTCAGATTTTGGGTGCACAGACAGAGCCTATATTGATATCTTTCTAAAACGAATAAGTAACCCCACCCCCAACACACACACAAATCAAATACCACACTCATGCCTTCACAGTGCTGCACTGACTTCCTCGGCAAAGACAATAACAGTGAGAACACAAATGCGCCACTGTGTATATTTTTTCCTCAAACAAAAATATGAAAATAAAAATTCCCCCGGGCCCCGGTTCAGTCAGACATCTGGCATTCAATATTTTCATTTCATCTCTCCCTGAAGCCCACGTATCAACATAATACCTTCATTTCAGACAACACACGCTCATTATTTATACAGTACCTGTCCTGCAGAGCAGCAGAGATTGGAGTAAATAAGCACAACTCTGTGTGTGTGTGTGTGTGTGTGTGTGTGTGTGTGTGTGTGTGTGTGTGTGTGTGTGCGCGCGCGTGTGAGCACCCTTGTATTCACTGCATAATGAGTACCAAAAATCACATTCTACTAGCAAAGCGAGGACATTTTTGAAAAGTGAGGACATTTTGTCCTGTCCTCACAATTTCAAAGGACTCTTTGAGGATGAAGACCTGGTTTGAAGGTTGAAGTTAGGATTGGGATTAAGATAGAGTCAGGTTTAGGGGGTTAGTTTGGATAGTTAGGGTGAGGGTAATATGTCATGAAAGTCCTCAGAAAGGTAGAAGTACAAGGGTGTGTGTGTGTGTGTGTGTGTGTATGAGAGAGAGAGAGAGAGAGAGGGAGCAAGTGAGTGAGTGAATCATGGCCATGGCAACAGCAGACCGATCCTCAATGACCGCCTTCTACACAAGCACAAATTTGATTTGTCCTGGAAAAAAAATTGACCTGTGACGTCAGTCCGCCACAGGTTAACATTCGCATGATCGCTCCTTTTCAAAATTCCATTAAAACGAAGAAGAGCATTTCTGCAGAGCAAATATCTGGCCGAGGTTTCAATAAGATTCTTATAAATATTAATAATACATTTCCAGATAACTATCACACTTCTTCAGGCCACCAGGAAATGCAGCATTCCTGCAAGCAGCCTCAGTCAGACTCATGCTGCGTTTACAACGGGCAATTTTATTGTTCACGTTAAGATAAAGTCCAATGTGGATAAAATTGGACTAAAATCAGACTACTTTGACATTGTCTGATTGGTTAGTACAGTTGCACAGTGAGGAATACACCACCCCTTCTGGTCTGGCATGGTCACTTCAGTTGTATTTAGTGCAGTTTTCCTTTTGTTGTAAACTGTATTTTTTTATGTATTCATTTGTGAGATACTGATTTCATCCACTCTGATATAATGGTGTGTTTGTGGTTCGTGACCTTGTGTTTCAGCCACAAGCTATGTTACGCCAGGAAGGTTTAGTAAATGAGCTGTATAATCCTAACTAACAATAAGGCAAATGGCAGTCTTTTATTAGTAGCTGACATTTTCTCCATGCATATCTGCCCCACATCCACAATAGACTCTAAAAACATCTGCATAACTGTGACAATAATTAAGTTTCATATCTTTAAATGAGGTTAAAATGGGCAAAATACTGTTTTTACTCATCAAGGAGGAAAACACGCTGGTCTTGAAATGTTTAACTTTTCCAACTGAAAGCTCCTTTGCCTCAGCATCAGTGAGCTTTTGAAATGCATTTTCTCATTTTTTTATTTTTTAACTGTAACCTGGAGTTTTAATTTAATCTGTGTGTGTTCTATTCTGGCCTTTAGTCCTTGGAAGAATCTCTGAAATTACAAACCTTTGTCACGTCTGATGGTGTCAAATGTAACATCCGTGAGCTCTTAAAACGCAGATAGTTTTAAAGCAGCATATTAACATTCAGACCATGGCATTTATGATTTATTCATGCACTATAAAAGTTCAAAAAAGAAACACTCTGCATGCAGCTAATATGTGCCTGATCTGATTCAGAAAGAAACAGAAGATAACTGTATTACAGTCTCATTTATTATTAAAACAGGCCAAGAAAATTCCTCCAAACTACATTTCTGTGATTTAAATTCCAAAGACGGCTTTTTGTAAGCAGAGCAATCTTGTATTAGCCAATGCTAATGTTTTATTAGCCGGCCAAGCTTTGTTCCGGCTCTGAATGCATATTATCATCATATTATTGTGAAAAGAATCAGTGCTAAACCCAGAATGAAGATAGAACCATCATTATTCATCTTGTTAAGCTCATATTCACTTTGAAATAAGCCCTCACAGTCAGAGTTTCCTGTTCTTTTCCTGCATCAGTCAGAGAAACACACTGAACTGATGTGGAGACTGTTTACGGAGCGTGAATCAGATTTGTTTTGGGGGTATTAGTTTGATCCTGTTTAATATAAACATGTTTTTTTCTGTGGGTGGGAACAAGGAAAACAAATTTCAGCCAGTTTTGTCAGATGTCCGGGAAGAAAATCGATGAAAACGCGTCATTTATGCACCGTCTGTGAAAGGACATCCTACATTAAAGCTACTTGAGGAGACGAGAAAGGTCAGCCAGCCAGGAAGGGAATTTAAATGTGGGAGGAGTCAGTGAGACACAGGTGGAGGCATGATGCGGGGCAAACTGAGGTGAGCAAAGAAAGTAGATCCACAAACACCAGAACATATGATGCTAGTTTAAAAAGGGGAAGTAGAACTAATAAGACTAAAGCAGGTGGTACCGAGGATGGATCACTGTTGACTTTCTGCTTCTCCAAAGGTCACTTCCTGTAAAATAAAAATGTCAATCCCTGTCCAGAGTTGGGGCTCACTTAAGGACCTCAAGTGGAATACTTTTATATAAACTGAAGCCACAACTGGACCGTAACTTCTAACTTCCTCCAGAGAGGACGAGCGTGTGTTAGGAACTGACTGGTTCTGACAGCCTCTAAATGTGGCAGCCCGGACTGACCGCAGAACAGCTGCACGCTGCGAGCTACAGCCCGACTCCCTTTCATTCTCCTCCATCTTCTGCTAACACTGTCTCCAAGGCTCCTCTTTCAAGTCCAGCATTTTGTTTTTTGTGCTCTTCTGCTCAATAAAGAAATGGCAGAGAATGCAGAGAACCATGAATTGTGAAACATCAGAGGGCCTCTGAAACACATCCAGCCTCTTGGATAACCCCACTGCAGCATTTGCTCATAATCAGAGTGAGTGTTTCACCAGAGAAAAATGCCTGATCCCTCGTTCATCTGACACAAAGTTCAACTGGAAGAAGGTTGTTCGGTCCATTCATCGCATCTGAAGACGTCTGAAGACGGTGGTGGATGCCACCCGGCCTCCGCAGCAGGTCCTGGAAGGGTTGCAAAGGTCACAAAAATGGAACATGGGGGGGGGGGTCCCAGAGGATGAGGACCTTTTTCATTTCACAGAAACAGCACCCCTGTGCTGGGTTTTCCTGCCAGGAGGGGCCCCCCCACATCAGCTGTTGCCTCCCGTGTTAGAAGAAATAGATGGCCGATATGTCGGGGTTGGTTCTGGGGGATGAAGGTAGTCCATTTCCAAGCGCAGATAGTTGTAAAGTTCTCACTGAGACTGGCAGGGCGGGGCTTGACAGTGTCATCTTATTTCATGGCCGGTGATGCCGAAGCATTTTATTCTTATTGTATTTCTTTTTTTTTTTAATCATTTGCGACAAGCCCTGGAGCCCCTCTTTCAGGAATCTTTACAGTCAAATTGATTTTCACGCCGAGAGCCCTTGGATTAGACATTAATGTACAGAAGAAGAAAATAATCCATCAGCAGCTGAATGTTTTCATGGCTCTGGTGCAGCATTTCAATGAAAATGAGCTCTCCCCCTTTAAAAGGAGAAAATTGAACATGTTAAGTGTTTATGAAGGAGGGGGACATGAAAAGCGGGGAGGGGGGCAAGAGCACTTACCCATTTGTGCAGGGGGACTGCTTGACATTTCATTTGCACACGTTGGAGTTGGAGTCATCTGAATCGCTGCTCATTACGAGTGATTAAAGATAAGGTCACCGAGCCACCTCTTTCACTGGAGAATATCGTCTCAGGTTGGAAAGAGCTCCAAGTCTCCTCGGCGGAGGCAGGTTTCCCACATTCGGAGCACTGCTGCATCCCAAATCACGGCTATCGATTCGGTTGAGCTAACGGGTAATCTTTAGAGTTCGTGGTCACGTGGATCAGTTACAATCAGGAATTGATTCCATCCACTTTGCCAGTGAACTGGGAAATGAGGTTCAGCCTTTAAAGGTCCTAATGAGCCGGCGTGTTTGACCCTTTAGCTCAGATTCATCATCTGTCTTTGTTAATCTGGATTATCCGTGTGTTCTTATATGCTCAGGAAATGCAGACAGGTAATTGTTTGTGGCAAAAGGTTGTCTGAACATCGAGCACAGAGTAGAGCATCTGTTGTAGAGAAGGAATGTGCAGGTGAAGAGCGCGTGTGACAGTGGGCGGGGCCTATGAGGACTAGGAGTTCTACACTTGAATACCTATTACAACCAATATTTTGGCAGCCTTTGAAACTGTTTTTCCCAGTCTGACCGATTCGTGCGGCCCAAACGTGGCAATCATTGACCATTTTCGCCGACAGTCGAGATCTGCAATCAGCACAAGTGCTTTGTTGATGCTGCCGAGTACTCCGGATCAGTGACGCTCTGTGAGACCGCTGGTGATGGGGACGCAACCCATCTTCTTCATTTGGGTCAATTGGGATTTCACAATTTCACACCAGCAAGAATGGTTGAGTCCAATCAGCTAATCTTCTTGTCTTTAGCTGAGTTGATAGATTCCCCAATAACTCTGGCTCTGGCTCTGTGGGACTCCAGTTAGGACACACACATACACATAAACTCACACACAGACACAGTATGGTATATTCATACCTCACTGGGCCGCACCGAGACACTAGTTTGCACCATAATGAAGCTCCTCCCAGCAGGCGCCTCCGCTCGCACTCGGCTAAATCCTTCACTGAAATCACTGCCCACTGAAGCCCTTTTGTTTGCTAAATTAGCGGCGAGAATTGCAAACAAAGCGCAGCGTGTCTTCCGTTCGCTGCCTCGGTGGCCGTCGACTGGTCGCGCTGCCCACGGTTTGGGAACACGAAGAGAGATTAAATCCAGCGCTCCACTTTTGTTGGCTGTTCTAAAATGATGGAAGGACCCTGCGAGTGAAAGAGGGCGAAAAAAACAGTTATTTTTCCTCCTATGGAGCTCGTAAAAGTGAACTGTGAAGCTTCGTAAAGAATAATTATGAGTGAAAGAGCAACATTTTTCTCAGCTGAATAATTACAGGGTTAGTTTTGCTTTAGATTTCCTTGATAAATGTCAGTGTTTACATGGATCTATGGGTTGCGGTTTGAGCTGGGTGTTAGTTTCTGTCGTGGATGGTTGGCTTTTGGACAGATTTATGCTCTCCCTCTCTGCGACGGTAAAAGTCTGCGGTCTGAATCACATAAATAAAGGCTTTAAAGGCCAGATTCCAGCAGGCGCCTGTGCATAAGAACGAGAATCAACATGTGATGTGTCAGATAAGTGTGCTAAATGCTCGCGCTCTTGTGCCTGGCCGTGCAAAGAAAAAACAACAGCTGCTCATCCACCCGCCCGCGAGCGCCAATCATGACACGGAAACAAGGCTACCGTTAATTACAGCGTCTGGCTGGGACAAGGACGGGGAAAGTTGTCACCCAATTTGGAAATTTCATGTTAAGATGCTATAATTAGGTCAGCATATGAGGTTTTAGGCGTGTAAATCTTAGCTGCATCGCCGGTCCCGGTTTACTTCGCACATGTGTGTAAAGCGTGTTTTCCATTACAAATGGGGTCATATATAAGTCATTATTGATCTCCTGGGACATGATTGTGTTTCTGTGAAGCCGCCCCATCAGCAAGCTCTCTCCGTGGGTAGAAATACAGCGGATAATTAGGCCTCCCTGCAGGGGAGCTAAACTCACAGATGCCACATGCTGCATCTTCCCAATTAAGCACATTTTGAAGCTTTTATTTCCCTGTGTGCGATAATGCGAAGACGTTCTCTCTATTTATTTAGATATTCAGTAATATCTGAGCCAGCTCTCGCCGCAGAAAGTCGAGCGATATTTTCCCAACAGACGCTTCTCCTTTGTCGCCGCCGTTGGCATCGTACCCTTTTGGAAGCGCACGAGAGAGACAGAGCGGTAAAGTGGCTCTGTTTCATCAGAAGACGCCCACCCGTCAGCCCTCTGACTTCAGGAGAGGCTGAGGAGAAGATAAATCCCTGTAATTATTAAGTCCGGAGGAGCAACGGAGCCCGCGGCCTGGCTGAGAGTCGGCGTCACATCCCCGTGCCCTGCAGACGTATGGGAACGCGGCTGTGTTGTCGGGATTAGCTGCGGGTGCCGGCAGATCCAGAGCAGCAGGGATGTAGGTCAGAGAGGCACTCTCCCCTCCGGAGGCTGCCGCGCTCTAACAAAGGAGGATTACTCCAAGGTACACTTACTGGACACATCCACAAATCCTCTCACAAACCATTAGAGCCAGGAAAAGAACGTAGAATCGCTTTTCTACTAATTACAACACCAGTGACAGAAGGAAATAACCAGCTGGGCCGCTGTGGTGTAAAGGTGAACTCATAAATCTGTGAGTCGTAGCTACAATGGCGGTCGTCGGGTACTCTTTGTACGCGCCACCTTAATGTGATCGTGCCATTCCTCACGCATCCACGATGTACGCTTATGTAGGTTAGCATAAGATAAAAGCCGGCTTTTGCTCTACACATGTTCACTCCCTTTTCATCTGGTTAATCCACAGATCTTGGTGAGTGATCGCATTCCCCCGATTAATCATCAATGATCAGTCGCCCATCGGCTGCGCTTGTGCATAGCATTTAATTCTTGCTTTAATCACAGACCATCCAACTCCATAAGAAGAGGGGGTGGATGTATACACGCCCCACCAACAGTTAGGGTGGGGTACTTGTCAATTTATGTAGAGGGACATAAATTGTAGGGTCATTAGCGTTAATAACGCTGTGCCGTCACCTAGGTAACTGTAATTTGGTCCTCTAGCTGCTGCTGTATTTGTCATCCTCACCCGTGAGTGCTTCCATCACATGCCTCTTTTCTAATTTTCCTTTCGGATTCAGATTAAATCAGCTTTTGAGGCAAAAAATTGATGTAAATGTGATGCGGAGCTTGCTGCGTTCTATACAATATTACAGACATCTCTTTAACACCATCTTTAGCCTTTAGTTTCTTTTCATCGTCAATGTTTGACTGCTTAGATCTTTGATCTGTAATTTCTAATGAGGTAATATTGGATCAAAGGCACTGGCGGTTTTTGCCGTTGCGGCATATTTGTAACATATTAAAGCGTGCAGGAAGCCATGCAATCGGCAAGCAGTGAAATAAAAACCACAGCTTTCGTCTGTTGGTCCATTAGTACCATCGAAGGAGCTTCAAGGAATTAAAAATTAGGTTAAATTAGGGACATTATGATATACTTCCTCTATGTCTAGACCTTTTGTAAGGCAGCACTCGATAACCTCAGACTCAGCTCTGCTCCAGACGCGTCCCTTTCTTTGCTGAGAGAGCTGTAAGCTGGAGACAAGAGCTTTAATGGGATTATAAAGGCCATCAGAAGAGCTTCCATGGATCACGCAGCCCATAACGCATCCGTGGAGCGGCCACAAAAACATGGCAGACAACACAACCAGATAGGGCTCCGGCTGCCCGGAACAATGTGGCGAACGTCCGTCTCGTCTGGAGGGAAGAGGCGGCCAAGGGACCCCGGGGGACTGCGCAGAAGGGTCAGGAAGAGGATCCGGTTCAGCGTTCCCCACAAACTGAAACTCAATTATGCCAGCATTTCAGTCAGGCTTAATTAGGCTTGTCTGATGTGCGGTAGATTCATTATGTTTCTAATTAAATCCCTATCAGCTGGATAGAAATAATAGCTTTACGGTACATCAGAACTGAGCTGATACATGATAGCAGTTCTCTCACAAAAAGCGGGTGGTCCCACAGAGGGTCTCTTCCAGCAGAAGCTGTTGTGTACAGATGTTCATCTTGCGGGATATTAAATATATCCGCGCACTCGAGTGTGTTACAGTCATTCATACCAGTGCTACCCATGTAGCATCAGATTTAATTGGATCACGATGAGATCCACATACACTTCCTGTGTATAGTCAGATTCTCATTAATAGCCCAGCAGATTCAAAAAGGCACTAAAACACCCCGCTGCACCATAGCAACAAAGGATTAAAGGTCAAATAATAAATCAGGATGTGAAAAAAAAAAAACTGTTTGGACCGCTAGGAAAGGTTTCAACCTTTTGTTGCTCCCGGACTTATCCACACGCATTCATACGCTAATGCATCCGTACAACAAAGCCGTCCGCGCCACAGCCGAACTCCAAGGAAACATTGTGAAAAAAAAAAAACGCTGCAAAACATGTCAGCGCCGCTCGACAAAGCAGCACCGCTGCTGGGGATTTCGGCCTTTATCTGTGTCACGAATTCACGCGCCACTCAGGAGGAAACAAACAAGGGAAGCGCCTCGGCCGCGTTCCGAGCGAGCGCTACAAGCGGAGAGAGCGGCTCCGGATGAAGAGCAGCTAACCACTGCTGATTTAAATATTTTAGAGAATGAGGCCCGTGCTCCGGGGAGATGGAGGGGGGGGCCGGGGCCGAGGCAACGCGTGGAGAAACATTGGGATTGCAAACAGAGGGACGTACAGTACCGAGCTGATGGGAAAACGGAATGCAGTAAAGCAGAAAAGCAGCCACCGCGTCAGGGCATTATATAAGCAAAACAGGCGGCCGCTTCCGTTTATTTGGATTTGTACAACACTCCAGCCGCATAAAAGCAGCAGGGCAGGGTCAAAAGGCTCAGCTAAATGCCGGATCAAAGTTATTTGGAGGCCAAGAAGCATTTTCAGAGTGCTGTCTGGTGTGTTTTTAGTCCATGGTCCTTCGGTTTGTTAGGAACCACCTAACGCTCCCGAGAAAAATCAATGTGACCACTGTTCCTGTGGCGGTGGCCAGCGTTCCAAACAGGACTCTGATGATATCAGACCGCTTTTGCTTATTGGGGGAAGATCGATGCAACTCAAGGCTGTGATTTTATCGTCCAGTGGGCATTGTGGAAAAATGTATATTCAATTGCCGCGTTATTGACCGGCCGTGGATTTCTGGTGATTTATCACGTTGGTGCAATCGGGGGTCCCGTCTGTGATCGTCTGGGCAGCAAAAAAAAAAAATGCAAATTGCTGTGCAGCTGCCAGACCTTCGCGTGCCTCTATGTGAAGATTTTCCTATTCATAGATACGCAGGTGTGGATCCAGGTTAAACCAGGATCGGTCTGCAGGAAAACGCTCTGTGATTGACAGAGAAGGCGGCAATTAAAGGCAGCCGTTCACTCAAGAGACCTGTTTTGCATCCACTGACAGGACTCTGTGTGCCTTTAACTGTAAATCCTTCTTTTATGAGATTTTCAAAGTGTGTGTGCGTGCATGCGCGCATGTTTTTTATCATCCAGCGGAGCAGAAATATGGCAGCCAGAGAGCGACGCTCCCGGGAGTCATTCCGAGGAGCCGTGCAGGTTTTCCTGGGGGATAATGGGCACGGGGGAGTAGGTGATTGCCTGGATGGCTTGAAACTTTACTTTGTTGTCCTCCGGTGAAAAAGGCTTTCTTCTCTTGTGATACAGCTTCTGTACAAACAGGCAGAAAGCAGCTAAACGTAGGCAGTCAGGTGGCCCACAAAGCCGACTTCACTCTGGATTATTAAGAAAAAAAGAGACAGTCAGGAGAGGAGGGGTTTTCTCCTTCTGCTTTAAAATACCTCAAGTGTTTCTTTTTGGGTTTACCAAAAGTCATTTCAGGGTTTTCTTAGTATTTTTGTTACTATCAAATATACACAAGTATGTGTTTTTCGACTGTATTATAAATATTGAGAAAGGGGTTAAAATATTCTTCTGTTAGCAACCTAGATCTTATAGTTAACACTTTTTGTATATTTTAATTTTTAAGTTTATTGTTTATTAACACTGTAGTCTTGTCCATAGGCCTCTTTATCCTTGTAATACACATTCTCACCACTAGGCGCTGCCAAATCCTACACCCTTCAGGCATAAAGGTCACCACAGTTGTGCCATCTTTCACCAAGTTTCTCGTCCTGTTTTCTCAAAAAAAAAATCAATCCAGTCGTTGCATAATCCTACAGGGGGCGGCATAACCTCCACAGTGAGGGTAAAAACACACAATAAAACCATCCTCTGATATCATAACTCCCCTTTACGAGCAGTGGTACACTTTCATGGTGTCTGAAAGCAGAGCACACTTTATTATCTGTGGTTTTAGTGGCAGGAAACAGTGGAGACATAACATTTTACCATTAAAACAAAAACTTTAACGGCCCTCCTAAAGGTCAGGGTGTTTGAAAACGAGCAAGTTGGATTCAAACTGTAAAGTGATAGAAGGGCACAGCCCATCTTTGTTTTTATGAATCTGCAGAAGCCTCCAGGAATATTTATAAGTGTTTAGAAGTTCTGCAGTGAGAACTTCAGACATGGACTGGGCCCCTCTCTGGCCCTAAATGCTTTGGACCTGTTTCCATCTGTGTCAGGCCAAATGTCCAGAAACCACATGTTGATTGTACAACCAGCTTCCCACTTTATGGAAACACAACCCTCACAACATCTGGGATCATGGATCTTCTCATGTACAAACATGGTTTAGTCATTCTGGACCTTGCCTGGACTTTCAGCCTCTCAGTTCTGTTTCGTTACTTTCGTTTTGTCTCGTCCTGTTTCACCTGCTTCTAAACCACGAGCATAAAAGAGTCGGACCTCTGCCGATGTTCCTCTGACGTTTGCGCACCGACGGCCAACCCGTCTCCACGTCTACCTCCCACATGGGTCATCCGCCTTTCATGAGATACAGCTCGCTTTATTCAAAAGAAATGTTTTCCAGCCCACCGCGAGAAGAAAAAAGGTGAATTTCAGCCCCATTCAGATTCCTGACCAGGCTCGTTGCGGGTGAGCAGCGCTCCCGTTTCCTTCCCAGCTGTGACACGGGGTCATATTGGCAATTTGCTGGAACCAGGAAGCCTCACCTCAGAAGGTGTTTCTCATCTTTGAAAAGTGTCACCTGACATGGAGAGAGGGGGCAAAAACAGGCAATATTTTTCCCACCTGATCGTCTTCGGACACGCACGTTAAATGCTCTCATTGGCCTCCGGAGGCAGAGTTTTGCCCGGTTTTCCAATAGCAGCAATCTTCCACTCCGGCCTTGAACACACGGGCTTTCATTTATTTAGAAAGCATGTGCAAGCTGTCGTGGATTGACCTTTGTGATGTGGAAAAACTCTCATATATATGCAGAGTTCTGGTCAAATGACTGTGTTTAGAGACACGTAAACACAGGTATGTCTCCGCTGAAAACATTTACTCAGAGGCAGCGACACGTCAACGGAGTCCCAAACCGCCTCCCATCCTGACAGGAATGATGAAGCACCAGCCATAAACAGAATATGGAAAACAAACCATCAGCCCTTTCCCTTCATACCTCATTTAGAAAGCCAAGCAGATAACCCATTACCGCCTGATTGCGTTTATCTGAATCCGGCGGCTGCCTGCATAGCGGCAGAATTAGCGCAGCTAAGTGATTCACACTCCAAAGGTCAGGTCGCTCCCACTGAATATTAGCTGGTGTTGCACAAATGAAATCAATTAACTTTGCGCGTGATGAAGTGGCGGCGGAGTGGGGGAGGGGGCTGCTGTGGATGAGTTCGGAATATTCTCGTTCAGACGCTTGTTGCGTTCCGCTTACCTTTGTTCACTGACCTCATTACGCACAAAAGCACGCGGCGCCTCGCCAACAAAGCTCAGGGAACGAAAGGCTGCGTTGTGTCGCGTTCACGTTTGGCTTCGTTGACGAGGCAGCCTCACGCCCCCCCCCCCATGCCGCTTCGGTAGAAGAGAACTCTGAGATCCTGCAGGGACTTTAGCTAGAGTCATGCACCCTCACTTGGGTGTAGTGGTGAAGCTCTCTGGTGCCACTACAGGTGCTATTTATTTAGAAAAAGGTATACATCCACATGTCTGTGACTCATCACTCCGACTGTTCCTGGATGTCCATCCTCTACCGCTTCATCCCTTCACAGGCTCTTGGTGGGACTGGACCCAATCCTACCAACAACCAACAGCACACTAGTTTTATAAAGTTAATAGAAATAAAAAGTGGTGTTTTCAATGACAGCGCCCGCTATAGGTTGTAGCCTGGCTATTGCATGTGGTCATCCTCTTGACCTTTATTACATCCATCGCTTTCTGCCGCTTGTTCCTCCACTGAGGGTCACGGGGGGACTGGAGCCTATCCCAGCCCATTTGGGTGAAGGCGGGTCCGCCCTGGACTGGACGCCAGTCAATCACAGGGCTGACACAAAGAGACAAACAACCATTCACTCTCACACTCACTCCTATGGACAATTTAGAGTTCCCAATCAACCTAATCCCCAGTTATTCATGTGTTTGGACTGTGGGAGGAAGCTGGAGTACCCGGAGAGAACCCACGCAGGCCCAGAGAGAAAATGGAGACTCCACACAGAAAGACTCCAGCCTCCATCCCAACCGGATGGTTGCCTAGCCTTAGTAGTCTAAGGTTAAATGTTTTAACCAGGATGGGATGTGGGTTTTTAGCCCTCTTGGGGTCACATTCAAATAAATCCAGGAAGGAACATGGACCTCCCCACCCTCGTCATCAGGGAAGTGTTAAGAAAAGTTAACTAAGGGCCCCAAAAGACGATGGTAGTTAGGCAGGATCAGACATCGATGGGATGTGCTTTGGGGGACATCTTTACGATATGCACCGATTAGATGCAGAGAACCTGCTGACTCATCGGCCGATGGGGGCTGGTTGAGGATCAGCGGATTTGCCGATGCTGTGAGCCCACCTGAGTCAACGAAATGCTTAGTCTACACTCAGATGCCGCAAGAAAAAATAAAAAATGCACAGCTTCCCCTTGAAAAGAGTTTTTTTCTTTAGACGAGTTTCGTGCACAGATGTGGGAACGTTGAAGTGAAGGCTGTCTGTGTAAACACTCCCACGCACAGAAAGATAATTTACATCTGCCTGCTGCCTCTCCTGTGATTTTGTGCAGCACACAATAATGTCGGCGCTTCCAACGCCATCCATGACTCTCCACTGCTCTGATGGCCAAACGCGCAAATGCGCCTGCGCGGCTGCGGCCGTCGTTGTCTATGGTAACTTCCACGATGACCGCATAGACCCTTCATCTCTTGTTCTTGGCTGCAGTTGCACGCCTACGAGGCAGACATGTTTTAACATCCAGGTCTACGTTCACATATAGAATCGTTAGGACGCAACAGAAGCTGTCTCTACTGCGGTGTTGTCGAGGCTAAAGCTGCACTAACAGCAGCATTTCTTCACCCATTAGGCAGAAAGGCAGTGTTATGTAAATATTATCTACGTTAACGCTTTTTTTTAAAATTTTCATTTAAAAATAATTGTGTACAGCATCTTATCTTGTTGCTTTGAATCAGTAAAACAAAGGTGCCAAAATGGACGAAGTCTACCTCTACTGTGAAGCAACAGCGGTTTGTTCTGATTTGTAGCTCATTTTTCACAAGCCACTTTCTCCCAATTTGCCATAAATTTTCCTTTCTAGTCTGGCATAATCCAGCCGGAAAAGAAGCGGGAAAGGCGTGTGGAAGGTGTGAAGCCGGCGGTCGCGGATGTGACATCAGAGAGGCGTGCAGTGAGGCGCGGCGCGATCGCGTTAACTTGGCGGCGTGAGATCCCGACCAGCCGAGCGTTTCAGACTCCACTGCGGATTGGGGGGGGGGGGGCATCCACGACCGACAGCGCTCCAAACGTCATCTTTAAATTGCATCTGATTCCTGATTGATTCGTCCGCCCGAGCAGTCGCGCTCGTTGGGATGGGTGGGGCTTGTCCCTGAAGGCCAAAATGGGCTTGACAGACCATTTATGCTCCATACCCCCCCATGACAAAGTTTATTTTATAAAATAAAAGCAAAAGCAAGTGTCAGGAGCAATCTGATCTCTTCAAGTATGCTGCAAACAACCCCCTCACACACATCACACACACACCGTGGGTGGCGAGACGCCGCCACTCATGTCATCGTGTACTTACGGGGCTGCCTTTGCAGGGCCGAGCTGTGGAATTCAGACGAGTGGGCGCGCACAGTCGTCTGTGGCGGCGCGTGGACTTCCCCTACGCAGCTACGGTTGTGAGCAAACAAACGTGACCGCTCCTGCACGCCGTAAACACACACCTTCAGAGTTGATAAAAGTGCCTTCAGGTTCGATTGGAAGTCCATCAAACCTAAATCCAGGACCTTTTCTGTGGTTTTCAGAAGTGTGTAGGAGCTTGTGAAAAGGGTACGATGGCAGCTTTGACTCTGAGGTCAGGTCTGCTCGCTCAGCGGCGATTAGAGCGGCGTGATGCTGACACCGCTGCCCCGGTGATTGCGGGCTTTTCCACCCTCCGCTCAGCAGATTCCGAGGGGCTCGGCCGTCCCCGCTGGAACATGGAGGCCTAAATGTCACAGTCACAGTGGGTGCTCTGTCAGCGGGCCAGAGCACCCACTCAGGTGTGTGACATCGGGAGCTTTTAGCCAAGGGAGAGGACGGAGAAATTACAGGAATTACAGCGCTCCGATGGTGGGAATGGACGATGACATTCTCCGTGAAAGCTTTTTATCTCAGCTAAATGGTGTCTTCATTTGGAATTTTGCACATCCTGCCATTGTGTGTGTGGGTTTGCTCCAGGTCCCTCCCCCAGGTCAATCATATCAGGTCGACTGGGAAGCGGGAGAGAGACTGGTGACCAGTTCACGCTGGAGCCCTGCATCTCACCGAGGGACTGCTGGGATAGACCCCAGCACCACCAGCAGCCCTGACTGGGAAACACCGGGAAATTGAGGATGGATGATGATGTAAATAGCTGTTTCAGCCCCCCCCCCGCACACACTCTCTCCCCTTTTCTCCCTCCCCCTCCCTCCCTCACTCTCTACCCCTTCCCCACCGCTTCTCACTCCCCCCCTCTCTCCCCAGACATGTTTTATTATAACTGTGCCTCCACAGACACTCCGTCAGACTCTCAGTAAACACATTCCTCTGCTTTACTGTGTCATTATGCAGTAAATATATATGTCACATATATACATCAGCATAAAGGCTGCAGCAATGGTCAGACCTTTGTTTCTCTTGGCCTCTATGTTAACACTTTCTCTGATTTATTTGCAGGAATAAACCAGAAAGAGGCAGAAATCTCTTCCACTGGTGATGATGGAGAAGTGTTGGGAAGGAGCACCGTCACCTTTGTTGTAAAGCTTTAGCCGTGGAAGGTTTTTCAGGGCACGAGGAGCCATGGAAGGTGGAGACAATCCGCTACCATGGCTGAAAGAACCGGAAGGTTAGACCTTATAGAGATAATCCATCACGTTATTGAACGGGGTGTGGGTATTACAGAAGACATAATGGCCGTCATCATCAGTCCACTCCTAGATGATACCCATGATACCCTGGAGTCCCACTCCTTCCAGGGCACACGGAAAGCTTGGCGAAAAGAGCCGAAGGACCCTCCTCACACTGGCACAAATGAACAAGAGTGGACAGAAGACTGGTTAAACGAGCAGGGACAGTTTACCAATCAGATCCCTTCGTACGTATAACATATATAATATATAGGATACAGGATGGAGCCTCAGGCCTAATTGGAATGATTTGGCTTCCACCTTTGAAGTGTAAAATACAGGAGGAGGAGACAGGGTCCCTGAGAGGTTAGTTCTGGGACCGCCACGTGCTTCGGTCAGCCTCGTTATTTTGATTTCTGTTTCAGGTGGTAATGGTCCGTCGCAGTTCCGCCTCCGTGGAGCCGCTGAGGGAGAAAGGATCTACATCTAGACAAACACCGAGGGTCACAGTTCAGCGCCGCACAGTCCTCGGCGTGTAGCCACGGGGCGTGTCCAGACAAACTAGTTTATTTGGATGGCGTAAAATGTAGAAAAAAATAACACAATTTCAGGAAGAAGAAACAGGCATGCTCCCTTCAAGTTGTAATGTGATGATTGTCTTCTTTAAAGTTTCCATTTAACTCAAATTAGACTACCTGAGATGAAGATATCTGAGATTTTGAAGTTTGAAACAACACTTCCAGCTGGTGTCAGTGTAAACTCATTTGTCTGTGTGTGTAGGCCTGTTTCTGACAGGCCGGTGATGTCATCAGATCACTCTGTGGTTATGAATCACAGAGAGTTTGAAGGTGTTGTTTGATGATTTCAGTGGTTTGCCCAAGGGCCTGTGGGATTACACACGCTTCAGTGCAGAATTCTACCGTTAAGAGAGTCTGCAGCGCCGCATTAACGGCTTTGTTGTTAACTTTGCGCTGTTGCTTTGCTCAGGCACAAGCGGAGTACTCTCATCAATTATTTAAATCTCAGACCAGACCAACATCTTCGTCAGGCTCTGCTGTTCATTCATTTCATGTCCTTCAACATGCGAATGCACACACACACACACACACACACACACACACACACACACACACACATACACACACAGAAATCATTTTGTTAGATTTGCTGCTTCAGACATCTGCTCAGGCACCAGCATGGAAATGCTGAAATGAGTGGACGCTGGATCTGTAATCATTATATTCAATAATCAAAGAGCCCATCTTTGATCCTTTATCACCCTTTAATGCGTAAAAGTATTTATAACCTCTGTTTTTCCGTCTCTTTAAAGGTTACTTGTATGTTGTGTTCGTGTCTCCAGTGACATCCCAGTTTAGCTTGTGTTTGTTGTCTGTGCCTCTGGAGGCACTGTCCTCAGTGACCCCCCCCAGAAGAAGCTTGTGCTAAAATAGTCCCTTAGTCAGGAATCATGTCCATGTACTCTTTAAGGCAGCACAGATGAGGAATCGAACCAGCCTTCTTCATTCTTTTTGTGCACATAAAAGTAAGAGCAGCTTCATCATCTATGCAGATGCTGACCATGTGATCACATGATCACTGTGATTGGTCCACTAGTTGATAATAAGTAATCGTCTGAGCTTCAAGCCCCAACATCCACCTACTGGTCACATGACAGAGCGGAAAGTTATGTCACATTCTAAATGAAGACTGTGAAGGTTTCCATCCACACATCCTTCAAACTGCGACCTCTGACCCTCCTGAAGTCCCTCAAAGGGTACAAGGTGCTGATACCTGTAAGGCCTTTAAATCCAGACTGAAAGATGTCATCACAGTGAGGGATCTTTTTCAGGTTTCTGCTACCCGTTGGTCTTTAACTCCACAGTCAGGGGCCTGTTGAACACATGCGCTCACCTAAAATAACTTTGACAAGCGAAGGGCGGGGAAGAGTCTCATAAACCCAGCTCACACATATGCTCACCCAGACCCTGATCCCAAGATTCAGGATTCACCTGGGATGAAAACTGGATCAACAAATATCCTCACGTCAGGGTCATGACCTCTCTGTCAGGCCAGTGGAAGTACACGTTCCTCTAGATTCCCCTGATTTAGGAGCAAAGACGTCGATACCAGCGCCAGCGCTGGGGTCCTCCTCACTGACCCTTTCAAGTGAGATTATGCAAGAACTCTCTTCGCTGTGACATTTTTGTCCTTTTCCCACTTTTCCGGTTCCTTCTCCTTGGGTTTCATCAGCCTGCCTGTCACTCACCCATCCGTTCAATAATTCACACTTATATTTTCCCTTCTTTATCTAACGGGGAAACTGTGGCTTACTGGTTCCTGCGCAGGCAGCGTAGGCCTGAGACTGGGCCGTGAAATTGGAGCGCCAGCGTGCATTAACCTGACTGGGTATGTACATATTAATATGCTCATTATCTGCCGAGCGGAGGCACGGCGCGGTTTGCGGCGGTGACATTCAAAAGGGCGCAATGTAAAGGCAGGCGTGTTCGCACTGGAAAAAGGCACAAAGCTCTCCTTTATTAGAGAGCACAATGACCCAACCCGTATTTATTTTCATCGTTTTCTCTTAAGTCCCTCCGCGGAAGGTGAAGGATGGTGCAATCGATCACGTGTGGCCTCCAAAATAATAATAGTAAAAAAAAAGAAAAATACTCCTCCAGGAAACAACAACCTCGGGAGAGAAGGTGTGACTTGTTTGCAGAGAATTAATACTCTGTCTGTGCACGTCTTGTTTAAAAATTAAAGGGTTTACCCCGGGGTGTCGCACACTCGACCTTGGTCACTGGGACCTATTTTATGTCACTCTGACAGAGCAGAGGAAGAATGAATGGGAGCGTCACACAGGGGTGTTTGGAGGACACAACAGAGGGTGTAATGGGGTACCAAACCAACAACAATCCACCAACAATAGGCCCGTTATTAATCAATGCCCCCGTTCAGCCTCTGCTTTTAAGCATTCCATACGTCTGTAGTGACTTTGCCTCAAGTGTGGTGTGCGTATAATTACAGCCCCGGGGGGGCGGAGGCTCCGTCTATTCATCGTTATTCATCGTTCCAGTTCACATTTGTTTTTTCTTATCAACCAGCTTCCATCTAAGCGAATGATCGGCCATTGTTGTTGACAGCAAAGGAGATTTTTGTGGTTGAGGAGCGGTGAGGTCGCTGTGGCGAGCCATCTCCCACCGTGTGGCAGGGCCATGTGGGTGCACAAGGACTCTTTGGTTGCCATAGCGGCCAGCTGGAGGCCCTCCAAGGAGCCTTGCTGGAGTGTAGAAGGACCCAGAAGGACGATGGGGTAGAGTTAGAGTAAAGACGGGGGGGAAGGTCCCAGCAGAGTTTGAACAACGAGCACAGATCGCTTTGCAGGATCCCAACGCTGCGCTGGAAGATCCTGACGCCGTCTCCGTGTCCAGTCAGTCAAACCTCCTCCCAGCGGACTGTGGGGACATTAGCACAGCTCGTTCCATCATCAGCCAGAGGCGACAGCGGGGGAGGGGAGTCTGGTGGTGGTGTGGAGGGGGGGGTTCTGCTTTGGACAACCTCCGCGAGGAGAGAGAGCGCGCAAACCTCTGCAGCTCCGCGGGAATCTGCTGGGCATAAAATATAGATGACGCTCGGTTAAATATTGAATGGGCACATAATGAAAAGCTGGAATCAGGTTGAAGTAATAGAATGCAGAGGGTGTTAAGGCAGTTTTGACCTTTTCAGACAGAACAAGAATCCGGCGGGTGAGGGTCGCTCCCTCCTTAACATTTGGGAAGCGCAGCTCCGAGGTGCTCTCACGACTGAAGCCATGTAGGAAGTCCAACGCCAGGCAGGCTGTGATGTTTACCTCGTGGAACACCAGCTACCAAAGGAGAAACGAAGGGGGAGGGGGTCCCACTCTGTGAGCACCTGGGCTCATCCTTTTGGTCGACGATGTTAAAAGTTGCTTCTCGGCTGTGGGAACGCCGTCGCCGAGCGAGCAGCAGCGTTCCACTGGGTTGAAATTTCCCCCTAAATGTGCGTGGCCCGCCTGGATTTCCATCATATTTTACACACAGACTGACATAATCTGAAATGATTACATTTGTTTGAGACGGCCCATTATGCAAATGAGCTGTCATATAGTAATTCCTTAAGTTGGCAGTGTCGCAGTTAAGCTGATTACATCAAAATCGCTCCGTCTGTTTGCATCGCGTGCTAATACGGCAACATTGGGCCCGTTCCGTGTGCCGCCGCCGCCGCAACATAAAGGCATGAATATGCATGAAGGACACCTTAATGCATTAATTTTATCTGACGCCACGCTAATGCCTGTCACTAGTAATGCTGAGGAATGGTATCGATGAAGCGGCGCCCGCACCTCCAGCGCACGCAGGCCTGAAGATTAGAGCCGAGGATGAATATTTCATCCCGCCGTGTTGCACAAACATTCAACTTTGGCTGAGACGTGAAGAATATTTACTGGAGGAGGAAAAAAAAAAAAAGCTGCAGGAGACAGCAGAAGAGCTCTTCTGATGTTTTATTTCACACACACACACACACCCCACACACACACACACACACACACACACACACCCATACACATGCCCTGGTAACCCTGACAGCCTGTTTACTTGGTGATTTCAGTGATCCCGCATTGGCTTCAAGTGCACAGTGACCTGGGAGCAGAGTAACTTTTCCACGGCCTCGCGCTGCCCACCCGCTGGCCGGAGCTCAAGGCCATCTGAGTTTGGCTTGACGACGACGTGCCAGGGACGAGAACCCAATACCGCAGAAGGATACTACTGAGGAAGGGCCTGGAAAAGGGAGGCTCGTGCTTTATTAAGAATTTTGTCTTGTGGAGCTGAATACCCCCCCCCCAGGACTCCTGTCCCCATTTTGAGTGGAGCCCCCCCCGGGTCAGGCTCCAGGCTGAGGCACCTCCAGGCAGAACTCACTGGTCCTGTCGTCCTCTGTGAAGCTGCGTGAATTAACGCCTGATTCTTGTTCTTACTTGGTGGCAGATCGATACACCGATGGTGCAACAGGCAACTGCGCCCCCCCCGCCCCCCCGCTAACCAGGGGTCAAACAAAGGTCACACGCATTCACTTTGATCAGCCTGCAAAATCTAATGGTTTAAAAGTGTTCCACATTTACTAATTGAACACATTAAAATCTGGATTGAACAGAGAGAGTTAAAAGCAGCTCAGCCAATGTGTGTGTGTCTCATAAGCTCACAAATGGGGGGTCGGGGGGGCAGGGGGGGGAGTCTCACCTCTGGCATCAATAGGCAATTATTCTAATGCAATTAAATGTGACCATCCACATTCCAGAATCAATACCAATCATTTACTGTAATCACAGGAAACATGTCATCAGGGTCCAGCGGGGGTGTCGCTCCTACAATTAAGCTCCGGTCGCTGCCCCCCCATGCCCGTGGCAAACCACAGAGCAAACAGCACCCTCCCCCCCATACCCCCTCCCCTCAACCTCATCCTGCCTGGGCAGCATTCTAATTACAGGTCTCGGGCATGAAAACACACTAAAACCAACGCACACGCACACACACACACACACACACACACACACACACACACACACACACACACACCACAAAGTGAAAAATATGTTTCTAACTTGTGTGTCTCTGCAATGTCTTTTTCTGTCTGGGTGTGTGGACGCGTAGCCAACGCCCTGCAGTGACCCCATGTGTCAACATGCGTGTGGGGGCAGAGTCGTAACAGGATGTGGCCTGTGAGGGGCGCAGCGGCGGCGGCAGTGGCGGGGGAGCCCTGCCAAGCACTTGTGTAACAGTCTGTTAAATAAGCCCGCGGCCCGGCGGAGGAAGCGGCTCGCCCAGCGCCACCACGCTGCACAGGAGCACCCAGCGTGCGCTGCAGATGTCAGGCTACCCCGACCCAGCAGCTCAGATCGGCGGCGGGCCCTCTCATCAGGACCGGGTACACCTTAACACGCGGGCCGACATGCTCAACATCAAACGCAAGGTACATCTGAGAGACTCCTCTCTTCTCGAAGCCTAAAGCTGAAACAGTCTGCCCTCCATAAACACAGAAAACAAACACACCACATGTCCACAGACTCTGGATGTCTGTGCACGGCGACAAACAATGTTAATGTAATGTGAATAAACAGACTCTGAGTGATGGCTGGAAACAGGAAGTGAGCAACAGCCTCCTGTTTTTATATTTCTTGGAGCTGTTCATCCACCCTGACCAGGCCTCCTCCCTATAAACAACATATTTTACTTCTAAAAAAAAAAAATCCTTGCTTCTTTTTTTCCCCCATTTTCTTTCTGCTATCCCAGTTGAGAATTGGATTTAAAGGTCTAGTGTGTGAGACATCTAGTATGAAGTATTTTACCACCAAAAATCCAAATAACGTTTTACAGTGTGTCATAACCTTCTCTCAATTCCTGCAGTTCATTTTCTCACCACTAGACGCAGCCAAATTCACCATAAAGAAAATCAAAATAAAAGTGATTTTTTTCCTTTTTTTTTGCTGTTTATATTTCATTCTGTTTGTGGGAACTGATCTCCACCCATGGGCTGAAGCCCCAAAACACGTGTTATTAGAAGTGACGCCTCGATAACAATATCATCATTATTTGCTCATGCGCATTACTTTTGTTTGGTCGAGCAGCACTTCCAGCCTCGGCCCCTCCGAGGCATCCCGATCTTTCTGACAGCACGACCCGGCTCTCCAGTGACCTCGCTGGGACACAAGTCCCTCCCCCACAAACACACACACACACACACACATACGTCTGTCTCACCGCTCAGTACGTGGTGTTAATTCCTCCTTCGGAGTAACCAACTGCGACTGTCGGCCATCGTTATTTTCACAGTAACAATACGCACATTCAGAGACCATAAACTGTCCTCCACCACCCCCACCACCACAAGCACACCCCCCCATCCCCAGCCCACCCCCACGCTCACACTGAAACAGTGACTCATATCATGGCGGATGAACGCGGGATGAACCAAGACGAAGATGAGTCAGAGCTCATACACCCTCTATTCCCATCCTCCTCCGTTAGGTTCAGATATCAGGTAAAACGACGCTCTGCTCTGTCAATAGTCAGATCAGGCTCAGGTAATCATCATCACCATTATTGTCTTCACCATCATCATCATCATCATCGTTGTCGTCATCGTCGCCGAACGGTCCCTGGCGGGCTCACCGATCTCCCAACGTTTGACTCCTATCGCAGAAACAACGAGACTCGTTTTTTCATTCCGCTCCTGGGTCAATCAGGGGGTCCAGGTCTCGCTTATGCTTCCAGAAGGCCCTGACGGGGGGTGGGGGGGGCACAGCTGAGGTGAATGAGGTGAACTTCCCTCAGAGGTGAGTCACTCAAAAACGCATTGGTGTTGAATAAAAGCTAAAGCAAAGGCTCAAAAAGAGTCTGTGGTCGAGCTTTCCAGTGCCTCTCTGCCCTGAGGCTGTGTAGATCTGACACCCCCCCCGCCGTCTCTGAGCAAGCACAGAATATTTAATACTTGTTAAATCTGGTGGAGCCATTTTTAACAGCTAAAATTATCAGGCATCCTTCCTCCACCTCTCACTCCTCATCTGGAAATAAGACAGAAGAAGAAGTCATCTCCGTCGTCCATCCCCGCTCCTCTACTTGTGGGATTGCAAGAAAGATGGTGACCTCGCTCCGTGGTCGTCCATCAGCGCCTCCCTCTGAGGGCGTTTGACGCTGAATAAGAGGCGAGCACAGACATCTGTCACGTGGTCACCGTGAAGGATAGACGGCCTTTTTTTTTTTTTATTTCTTTTTTTCCCCCTGCGCAAACAAGCGAAACAACCCTTCGGCGCCAAGGTCGCGCTCTTCCTCCCGCCACTTCCAATCCCCGACTCCGGCTCCGCTCTCTGAGTCTGGCAGATAAAGAGATCAGCGGCACAGCAGGAGCGGCCGCTGCCGCTGCGAGGGCCGTCTGCAGTCTCATTACTCCGCGTCACGCTGTGATGGCCCCGTGTTCCCGACGAGAAAGCGGGAGCGGCGCACGCTTTGCCCATATTCTCACAATCTACTGGGGATGACACAATTCAGGTCACATGACCCCGCTCACCAAGGCGCCATCCGTCAAGACAATATTTTTCGCACTATTGCACTGTCACATTAGCCTCTGATTACAACTTCTGCACTTATCGATGCAGGAAATTACAAACAAATCAGTGGGCTCATAAAGCTGCCCAGCAGGGGGCGACGCGTCCCTGTTTACCCCCCCCCCCCATGAAACACAACCCAAAGAGAAGATGAAAAATGGATCTATATTTTTTTGATATCCCTCCACAAAGAGTCATCTTGAATGCTTGATTGACTCAGATCTGACCTTGTGACGGAGGTTGTGGGGCACGAAGGACTCCCGGTAGTCGGGGGCTGGTCCGGAGCCATTGGGTCAAAGGTTACCGAAGCCTCAGGGAGGCAGAGAAAGTAAAACTGGAGGAGGAAAAGCAAAGAAAATGTGGGAGTCACACTCTCCAGCTGAAATAAGCTGGAGCGAGTATTCTTCCTCGGAGTTTTCAGGGAACAGAGTCATCCTTCTTCAGCAGAGACGTGTTGAGCCTCCCCCCCGCCACCAAAAAGAAAAAGCGAAGTCAAACTCCCCACCTGGCGTTACCCAGAGTGCTCTGCAGCAGTCCACCTTTGTGTCATGGTCGGAACATGGCAGCTTTAATGAACTGCAGCCTGCCTCAAATGTTTGTTTCCATTTAATCCAGTGAAATATGGGCGGGAGGGTGCCCCGCCCGGCTATGGGGGCCGGCGGGCGTAATTGTTGCGAGGTTTGTTTCACTTTATCAGCAAATAAAGCAAAATAGCCCCCGGGAAGGCAAGTGGGGAACAAAAACTAATCAATGAGAGATTATTAATGTTTGTGGGTGATAAATAACCTGATTTAAAAGAACTTTGATTGGAATTAATCAGGTTTTAATCAGCAGCGTATTATAAATCAAAGCTTTGCTTCACACACTTTAGTTTGTTTTCTTGACATTGAGATTAATGAGAAATCTGAAGCTTCTGTGTAAAATCAAAGTCCCTCCATCAAAACGTCAGCCAAACCGACGGGCTTCGGCACAATTAGACTGGAGAACGTGCTGTCACACACACACACTCACACGCACACAGACATACATACACACACACACGCGTGTGCACGACTTCATCAACATTTATTAATAAATGTGACCAGGAGAGACCCCAGCATTATTGCCATAGAATAACAATTAGATAACATCAATGATAATACTACAAGTTTAACAATTGATTGATTGATTGATTGATTGATTGATTGATTGATTGATTGATTGATTGATTGATTGATTGATTGGTTGGTTGGTTGGTTGGTTGGTTGGTTGGTTGGTCCAGATTGATTGACTCACATGTTGCAGATGCCTCCCAGTGGGACCAGTAAGGGTCTTTCTGTTTGATAAGATGTTCCCAAGTGCGATCCCTGCGAGCCTGCATCACTTCACTACGAAAATAAACAAGGTACAAGCGGTCGGCGATGAGCAGTTAGCTGTTTACCAGCCCTGAATGAACTCGTGGATGTTCTCTCTCTCACATACGTCACCGATTTGCGCAAATTTTGCGCGGCTTAAGTTTAACGCTACTGCAGCGAACCAGCGCGCTGGCAATCACAAGTTTAGTCGACTTCTACGTCCCTTTGAGGTTGGATTCCAGGTGTTTCCCCTCCCAGCTGGTTAATAATGCAGCCTGAAGCCGGAACTTGCACCTGACTCTCTCCTGATGTCAAAAACGTTGATGGCGCGTTAGCGTGGCTTCATCTAAACCCGAACTAAAGACTCGTCTCGGTCTGACTCCAGAAGTCTGGAGATGACGCACCAGCTGCCACCCGTCATCCTGCTGCTGCTGTTGCCTCAGCGTCCCCCTTCCTCTGCGCTCAGGTTCCAGCTGATGTGAACACAACACGTCTATTAATTACTGACAAACAATGTGGCAGCTCCCGTAGATGCTCCTGCCCTTCCCAGCTGCCTCCCTCGCTCCTCCACTTCCTCCACCGCCTCCAGATGTTGCATCAGGACTGTAATTCTGATATAACACCGGGCTGCTGGTGACCCCTCTTCTGTGGATCCTACTGGGTTTTCCACAGGTCAGAGGTCAGCATTGACAGCCTGAGCGCATCATCCTTCCAGCAGTTTTATTCTTCATATCAACAGCAAATATCTTAGGTATTGGACAACTGGCTCCATATGTGGGGTCTGTGTTGTGCAAAATGTCTATTTGACATGTTCCACTGCACCCAACCTTAGGCTTACATGTCCCGCGTTCCAAACCAAACACATATTCTTTAGGTGACCTTGTTTACTCTTGTTTTGTTCGATCTGTTGCCATTAAACCTGATAACCCCTCACTACAAATGTCAGCATTTCTAAAGCAATAATAATCTCCACACGGCTTTTATAACATTAGTGCAGATTGACACTAACACTCCACATTTCTGAGTCAAAATCAAACTTCTTTATATAAAACAAATATTGGTTTGTATCAAGTTTGGGTGCCAAATTAAAATCTAGTTGAATCAATATAGTAAAGCAAATCTCCAAACCTCCTTAAGTCCCATAATCAGAGTTGATAAGGATAATTTATCTGGGTTTTTTTTAAACAAACTATACACATTAGACAAACTATACACATTTTAAGATTTTCAGGTCTCACTATTATGGGTATTATGGGTTATCTTGGCCGTGTAGTTTGTTATCATTTAAGTAAAATACATTTTAAAAATGGCCATGATTCTTAATTATCTCCTCTCTCCTTCGCCCAGATGAAGAAGCGTCTCAGCTGAAGTTCAGAGGCGTCAAACGCGGACGTTCACGGCATTTCAGGTCGCTCCGGCGCCTCCTGGCGGCCCTCAGCGGAGCTGCAGCCCGAGTGGGTTGGAGTCCGCACGGCTTCTCCTCCCCGAATCTCCCCCTCTCCTGTCACTGGTGCTACTTGGATGTGCAGACGCAGCCAATCTTTTCCCTCATGACGACACCGAGGCTGGGCTCAGCGCGCCCGGATCACAATATTTAACACACCCACCCTGGATGAGCTCTTGGAAAGGAACCGCGGCAGCGCCGGGAGGACAGATTACCACCGCGATCCCTGCACCTGCCGGACGGTCTCTGATTCCAGCTGAGCTTGACGAGCCGGACAGCATCGGGGCGCGGATCACCTGTTATTTTTCTAATTCCAACTTTTTTCTCCCCCCCCTCCTCCCGTCAATCCACACTGTTTGAGCTGTGATTCCATGGACTCCATCGCCCCCCCCCCCCCGGAGAGAGTTATGACTCATTTTGACATCTTTGTCCGCGCTGGCCACTCGAGGGAGCAGATTTGAGGATGAATATCGCAGCTTGAACTGGAAACTCCGTCTTCCTGCTAAGTCCCCTTAATGATTTATGTGGCCCGTCCTCCTGAGACTGTGTCTTATTAACAGGAGCGCTTAAACTGTCCGGTCATCACAATGTGTCGCCCCGTCCACCTGTCTAGGGACGCAGAAGCGGGACTCTTGCGGAAGATAAATAAAATGCTGCGCGCAGGATGGGATTATTAACAGCGTGACGTTTATTTGCGATGATCTTTGTAAACCAAACAAGCATTTCTTCGTTGCCATCGCGTAACTCCGTCGGATGTCAATCTCGGTGCGGCGAGGTGCGCTGCGCTTAAAGCTGACCGCGTAAAGAAGAGGAAACGCGATGAAGATGATACTATTCCGGAAATTCCGAGTGCTGATCCTCATGGTGTTTTTGGTAGCCTGCACCATGCACATCATGATAGACTTGTTACCGAAACTGGAGAAGCGCGGTGCGGGAGCGGACGGCGCGGACGGCGGCTGTCAGTGCGCGCACCACCCGGGCGGAGAGTCTCAGGGCTGGGGGAAGCAGCGCGCCAGGTCGGCGGCCGAAGCCGGCTGGCCTAACAAGCACACGCTGAGGATTCTGCAGGATTTCAGCAACGAGCCGAGCTCCAACCTGACGTCGCAGTCGCGGGAGAAAAACGCGGAGAGAGCGGAGTCCCGCGGGCGGACCGGACCGTCGGCGGCGAGGAGGGAGGACCACAAGCCGCTCATCGGAGACGCGAGCGGGGGACGCGCAGTCCCCGGACACGGCGCCTCCAGACTGTCCGCGCTGTTCGAGCATCCTCTGTACATGGTTGACCTTCCTCCACTCACGGATGATGACACGCTGTTTAACGTCAACATGGACATCAGGTTTTACCCCCGAGCAGCGGGGAACAAAGGCTGGTAAGTTCGGGATCCACTTGGAATTCTGGCTCGTATTTAACATGGATAAGAAGATCATCTATCTATCTATCTATCTATCCATCTGTCTATCTGTCTGTCTGTCTGTCTGTCTGTCTATCTATCTATCTATCTATCTATCTATCTATCCATTTCTCCATCTCTCCTGTCCCCATATTTTTCTTGCCAGTCATTCAAATTGAACCTGAAACCATGTGATTAATGAGGGTGTAAGGTTATAACCACGGATGACACTTCCATGTCTGCCTCCGTGTTGACATCTCGTTGACCGTCCCTCCCCATGTTTCAGGCACCACGAGGAAGGCAACGAAGAAGAGGAGGACTTCTCACCGACCGGGGAGGTGACGGCCGAGTCCTACCCCAACTGGTTACGCTTCCATATCGGCATCAACCGCTATGAGCTGTACTCCAGAAAGAACCCGGCGATGGACGCTTTGCTGAAGGACCTGGTCGCGCAAAGGATCACCAGCGTGGGTGAGAGAACTTTTCCAGTGTAGTTCGGACAGAAGAGCGGGTCTAGTGATCTTTTTTTACGATTCAGTCGAAGCAGAGCCACATTTAGACATCATTTGTCTTTCTTTGCTCGTGAACATTGGGTTTTTGGAATGGTGCTACAGGTCATTTCACCGCCAACACTCCCAATACACTACAGACTACAGGGACTTTGGGATAAGCCCAATAATGTGGACATTTCCCATAATTCAGAGCCTCTAAATCAACTTTCACACCACACTGAAATATTGCAAGTGTTAAATCCCCGTAAACACGAGTTGCAGAGGTGGGGTTGGTTTTCCATTTCCAGCTGTTGGTCACGATGAAGTGACAGATGAGTAAAAGAAATAAACATTGCAGAAATATCTCAGTGGAGAAAGCAGGAAAATAGCTCCAATTGCTATTTTTTTTCCTCTAGCTATTGGCACCCATCCTGGCAATTTAGAGAAATAGCATCAGAGTGTCAGTTAAAGCTAAAAAACATTGCACATTTAAAAGACAGTTTCTGACAGCTTCTCTCTGCACTGACGCCACATCGGCCAAATCTCTGGTGTGGGAGCGGGAGCCAAAGTATGCAAGTGTGTGAATCACAGTGGCCGCAAGATGAAGACTTGGTCTGAAATCAAAATGGGTGCTTAAAATATCCTCTGCTGCTGTTATCTCTGTGCCTTTGTTTTCTCACAAAGAGTCATTGTACATCTTATTGACGCCGTCTCCGCTGTCTCTTTGTTACTCGACCCTCTCACTTGCAGCTCGCTATCATTCACGCTGCACTCCTCAGCCTACACTTTAATGGCTGCTCTGTGTTTTATTTGCACCTTGCTGCATAAATCTAAGTCGAGACGCACCTTTAAAACAGCTGACTGCTAAAAAAACGACCCATGCACGTGTGTTTATTTTGTTTCACATCGAAAAGCAAAAAAACTCATTTTACTCATAAAGTGGGGACACTGAGGGTCAAGACCTGGTTGTAAGGTTGAGGTTAGAAGTGGGTTTAGGTCAGGCAGTTGGTTGGAATGCTGGGGTCTGTATCTTTGAAAGTCCTTTGAAAGATAGAAATCCAAAGGTGTGTGTGTGTGTGTGTGTTTTTGTGTGTTCCTGTTCTTGCTACATAATGAGTACCAAAATCCTCATTGTACTATGAAAGTGGGGACATTTTTGGGAAGTGAGGACATGTTTTCTGGTCCTCACATCTTCAAAGGACTGATTGAGGGTCAAGACCTGGTTTAAGGTCGAGGTTAGGCTTGCGATTACCTTAGGTTTAAGGTCAGGGCCTAGGATAGAATGGTTAGATGGGATGGTTAGGGCAAGGGGCTTTGCAATACATTATATTTGTGTGTATATGTGTGTGTGCCTGAGATGCGTGTGCATCACATATTTAGTGGCCAAACGCACCAGCGCCTCCCGCTGAGGCCGGTGTTTGCCGCACCCTCTCTTCCCTCCTTTGTGTCTGTCTCTCTGTGGCCTTTTGTTCAGTCGTCAGCTGGGCTCATAAATCATACGCACGCCGGCGTGCGGCGAGAGCGGCGCGGATTTATCGCCACCGCGCTGAGGTCAGGAAGGGAAAATTGACGGCGGGTGAGGCTCGCCACTTTCTAAAAGACCAGAGAGCACAGCGGTTTGGAGTGGAGGACGCTGGTCCATTTGGGAGGTGGATGGATTTATGTGGTATAAATGGCCGTATAGGTTAGCGGATAGTGTGACAGATGGCCTCCGGGCGAGCGTGCGTCGCTGGAGCCGGAGCCGCTCTCGCATGCCAGAGCAGTTGCGGGGAGTCAACCGAGCACTTTTGCCCTAGGGAGGGGGATTTCCACGAGGGATTACCTTTTGCAGTTTTCAATTAGATACCAAAAAAAAAACCCCAAAAAAACACATTATTTTATTGAAAACACGGCAGACGCGCGTGGAGAATCGAGGTCGGCCCGTCAAGGATTGCGGCTTACGTGCTCAAGGTCACGGTATTACGATGCGGTCAGGTCGTCTGGTTTTAGGCCAAGAAAGATCGCTCCGGAGCACCAAGCTGGCCGTGGCACAACAGCCGGGAAAGTTGTTTAGGGAGGGAATCAAAGGTGACATATAAACAAGAAATCCCCACAAGGGACGGCTCAAAGGCTTCCTCACAACACGGGAGTTTAGGATCCTCGGCCGTCCAAGAGCGGGTCCACTACAAGGGGCTTATGTTGTTACAGGGGTTAGGAGGACTGCTGCGTTGTGTAACATACTCACACTAATGCGCTGTAATAAATGGGCAAATCCCCCCCCCCCCGAAAGACAGAAACACGAGGCATTCAGACCGGCTGGCCTCCGGGAGAAACGGGCAGGGGGGCCCCTCACCCGGGGTGTGAGAGGTCGGCCTGGTGGGAGCGAGCGGAGAAAATGAAGCGTCAGATACCAGAGCTTTCTACAGACGGGCTCGTGTGCAGATGTGGTCTTTGCCGCCTCGGTGTTGATGTGCGTTCTAACATCTGGACTGTTTCCCCTCAGCCATGAAATCCGGAGGCACCCAGCTGAAGCTGATCATGACGTTCCAGAACTACGGACAAGCTCTCTTCAAGCCCATGAAGTAAGTGACGCCTCGTGCTTGCCTCCCCTCCCTCCGCCCATTCCTCAACAAATCGACGAATCAACCGCCGGCCGGACTCTCCCGGCTCGGATGTGTTCTTGAACACTGCGGGAGAACCGTTCAGACACCCGACTCTCCACTCCGTGTGATCTTTTCCCGTCTGCTTTTTAATTAACATCAACAGGCCCGCGTGTTAATTAAAATGAGCATTGAGCCATCGTCAAGACATCTTCGGGGAGGCCTGCGTGCCGCCAGAGCTGCATCGCAGATGAAAAAAGAAAATGCCCTCCCTCTTATCGGAGCTGAGTTCTGCTTGATGAATTCCCATGCCGCGGCGGATAAACAGTGTCCAGGCCAACTGGGCCGCGATCAGACGTAATTGCTTCGGAGCTTGGCGTGATTGCGCTGAAATGCAGAATGGTTTTTCTGCCTGAAATTCCCGGCGGAGGAGAAGACGGGCAGATGGAGAGAGAGAGAGAAAGCGAGAGAGGGAGACAGAGACAGAGAGAGGGGTGGGGTTTAACCGTGTTCTATTGCAGCTCTGGATGAAGGCCGTCAAGGACCAACACACAGGCAATTTGGTTGAGGACTGGGGCCTTCATTTGACCTCTGATCTCCCTTTCCTCACCATCAGGGTCCAACACGTAGGTAGTTCGTCCGAAGTTTTGATCCCACGATCTGCCAAAGGCTTGACTGTAGACCCATCACTATGGCGACCGGTGCAGAAAACACAACAGGATGCGAAACACGCTGCAGATGCCATCCTCCAGCTGCTGGCGCTGATTAACATCAGCTGACTTTCCCGTCAAGGCCTGAGATTCCCTCGACGGGCCGTGGCCGCAGCTCCGGGGGGAGGTTAAATCCGTCCACCGGCGCGCGGCGGCAGATATCGGCCAAAAAGTTCGGGAGCAACAATTCATGCCGGGAGGTCGGGAAAATCAAGTTAAGGCAAAATGCACGCAGCAGACGTAAAGTATGCCGAGATTGACGCCTCAGACGTCCTTAAATTCTCAAGCGCGCTTTGAAAAGGCGTCCATCGATGGGAAGCAGGAGTATCGCGGCTGTCAGAAGCTGCCGCGGCCGTAATTGCACGTCAGTTTCACAATTATACGCTACAGATTTAGCCTGTCATATTTGATTCCAAATTCTTGCTTTGACTGTCACAGTCGTCTGTCTACAGTGTTTTCGGATTTTATGCAAAAGCCCTCAGAGATTCCTTTTTTTTCCTGCATGGGAGAATGTCGGGAAATGACCTTTGTTCTCGTGTTTTTGGGTTCAGTCACCGCGTCACCGCGTCACGATTGGGTTCAGTCATGCGCGCTGCACGTCCCGGTTTATTTTGGGAGACGTGGTGCATTCTGGGTAGGGTAGTTTGCGCCCCTCACCTGTCCCTTCGCGCGGTATCAAGCAGCTCTTGAAAGAGGCTTTGATCTTTCCGGGCCTCCTTTGAGCCAGATGCAAATGCGCGTGTCGGCCCGGGCCGGGAGACTGCTGACAGCTCGCCAGATATTTCCACACGACGTTTCCTCTCCACAGCTCAGAGGGGGAAGAAAAAGTTTGGAACTTCGATTTAGCTGTCGGGCAAACTGTCTGACTGCATTTCTGAGTTTGAGCCGGTGTTTAGAAAAGAACAAAGAAGTACTCTTTTTGTTTTTGAAGCGTTTCAGTCGGTACTTTCAGCACGCTGAGCAAGAGTATGGAGTTCAGGACTCAACGCGATGGCACTCTGGAATAGTTCATCCGAGTTTATGGCAATAAGATTATAATGTTGACCTTGGACAAAACCCTATGAAGGATGAAAGACCGTCAGCATCAGATCAAAGGCTGCGGCCGTCACTGCACGCCAGTGTGGCTTCACGCTGGGGTCGGGCCAAGAATGCCTGGACAGCATCCGTACGGAGCTACCGCATCCGCCCCCAATGCCCGTCTTCTCCCAGGATCCCGGATGCCTCCTCATGTCGTAATAACCGGATTTGTCAGAGGGAGGAGGCAAGCGATTGAAGAGGTGTAAGCCTCACACACCATTTGATCAGCCCGTTTCCCCTCCCACCGCCTCGCAGCGATTCGGGTTGATAGCCTCAAATGGTTTGTGCAAGAAAAAAAAAAGAAAAGCACAAACGACTTTGAACGTCCTGGTTTGTTGTGCGTGCTGCACCGGTGCCAGGAGCTGTTATATCAGCCCACAAGATTCATTACATGTAAAGACATGTGCTGCAGCATGTATATAGGGCAGGCGAACCCATATTTAAGCACCGTGGGGAATCAGGACACATCCTCATCCGCATGAACTCGATCAGTTTTGACAAGCATGAGCTCGCAGCTCCAGCGCAGCCAGTGGGTTCGCCTGCAGAGCCTCTTAGCTTCAACACGCCAACCAGCGAACGCAACTAGAGGCTGTCCTTTAGACGGCTTCCTCTCGCTTACGCTGTCATCCACGCTTCCGGGGAAAAAAAAAAAAAAAGGCTGGTGTATATTGTATTTGTTGTCTTTACATCCATAGAAGCGCCTCGGTCGCCCTGGTTTTGGAGCAATAAACCGAATGCTTCCAAACGGGATGTGCCCCAGAGGAAAAAAACAAACACCTCGCCAATTGAATAGTCGATGAGGGAAAAAAACGGATCACACCGGTCTCGGAAGCTCCGTTTTTATCCCAAGAAGTCCCATTGTTAGGTACCTGAACATCTCGTTTCATGGGTAAACGCAGCGTGGCCACACACTCGCGGGTGTGTGAGGCCAGATAAATGCATCTGTTGCACAAGTGCGTAGCCCTCGCGGTCAAACCTTATTTCACTGACAACAAACAGCACTAGTGTTTTTCTGTTACGTAATCTGGACGACGGAGCTGTAACTTAGTGGCTCCCTCAGTGGTTTAGACGGGAATAACGTTTTATTTTTAATGTTTCTTTGTGTTCGTTTCGCCCGGGTCATCCCCGACTAGACCCGAGAACAGAAATGAAAGTTTCCCGAAACAGAAACCTGCGTTTCCTGCGTAAACGGAAGCGATCCTGAGCCGGTGTAAATCCTCAACTAAGGACCCACTAACAGACACGAGCGCGTGTGTGCAGACGTCGCACGCTACGGACAGCTGTTCGCACAGCTGCCTCTCACACGGCTGAACGTACGGTTGTGAGAGCGATCCGAGAAGAACTGGCCGCTGTCGGGGGTTACGGAGTTCTCTCACCCCTCCGTCGCTCAGGGACCGGCGGCGGAAAAACCCGCGAGAGGCGTGCCAAGCTGCGGCCACAGCTGCGGCCCCTCCACCCTCCTGTACGTGCAAGGAAACCCGACGTTTAGTGGCCTGCTAATGACTCTCACGTGGCGAAGCCCCCCCCCCCACACACACACACACACACACACACACACCACCACCACCCCGAGGTGACAACGGCGAATCTAAATGCGATAGAACGTCAAGTCTTTTCACATTTGCGTCCTCGCCGATGACGATGCGTCCTGACCTCTCTCGAACGGGCTTCGGCCAAGTTGTCACATCTAACTTCTCTAATCCTAACTGGCTCACTGGAAAAGTGTACTGGTGAAGACACCCCCCCCCCCCACCCCAGACTGAAAATCTTGTTTATATTTGGGTTGGTGGGGGTTCATAATTGTCGTTTTGTTCACGTCTGTGGACATTAATATAATGGAGTAATCTCATATTTACAAAGTGGATTTAATAAAGTTTAATATTGCTTTGTGAACCTCAGTATATTGATGTCAAGCTCTAGATTAAAACGCGGGCGCTTCTATTTCCTGGATAGAAAATCACCTTGCACAGTTGCTTATACCACGAATAACAAGTGGAGTGAATTCTTGGGTGCTAAAGTGACATATCATACCGATGAACTAAATTGTATATAAAATTCTTATAAAAAAGTGGGAAGCATATTCTTTACCTAATGAGGTCAAAATAATCCATTAGAGTGGGTGGATATTGTGGTACAATGTACAGAAATATATTAAAATGTCAGTGTGCTGTTTCCTGACAACACACAAGTCCCCCCACACACACACACATACACACACAGAGATCTCTTTGCATCAGTTTCTTATGCAGCTAAACTTGCTTAAAGACTGGGAATTTTTGGCTTCTGAACCGCTCTAAGATGAGTTTTAAGCTGCATTAATGCGGTTTAAGGATTTCTCATCTTATTTCTAAATCTTTCTGTGTATCATGGCCTCTCCCATCCTCCTTCATTTAAATTCATTCCATTTATACTTTTATTCCACTACAAATGTGAACTATGTGTGTGTGTGTGTGTGTGTGTGTGTGTGTGTGTGTGTGTGTGTGTGTGTGTGTGTCCTGGTATATGATACCAGAATATAAATTTCACTTGCAAAGGACGTTTTGTCTTGTCCTTGATCTGTTGAAAATTTTAGACTTGGGTGTTGAGGTGGAGGTTAAAATTGGGTTAGAGTAAGAGGCTGAGAAAGATTATGGCTATGAAAGTCCTCACAAAGTCAGCAGCACAAAGATGTGTGTGTACGTGTATGTGTGTGCCTTTTTTAATCACCCAGAAGAGCAGAAACATGCCGTGTGTGTGTGTGTGTGTGTGTGTGTGTGTGTGTGTGCGCGTGTGTGTGTGTGTGTGTGTGTGTGGACAGTGGGAAGCAGTGACCTCTTATAAAGCTGTGAGATGAGCTGGTTAATTAGTGTTATGCAGCCAGCTGCAGCCGCTGGTTAGTTATCTGCAGTCATCAACACACACACACACACACACACACACACACACATATGCCCATGTGCGAACACACTATCTAAGTCTTTTGAAGTCTTTAAGCTTTTTGAAGTCTTTGTAAGTCTTTGTGTGTGATGCTTTAATGTGAATGCCAATCATTTCTCATATTTCTGTTCTCCTTATTATCTAATTGTACCTCATCCCCATTACAGCGTGCACACGCGTGTGCGGCCAAGTGTATTTTCAGCCTCTCTTTATCACTTCCCATCAGAATCGCCGCTGAGTCACACCTATTAGCTGGACGTCTTGATAAAAGCGTGGTAACCTTTGGGGCCTTCGTCCTCCATCCGTCAGGTGATTCTCGATAGGACCAAACGATCCTCCAAACTCAACTTTCAGAATTCTTTTCGTGCCGGCACGCACCTTCCCGCGGCAGAGACTCAAACGCGGGGAGGAGTGGGTGGGTGGGTCGGGGGGTCTAAATTTAGCGAGTGCTGCTCGGTCCCCCGGTGCCCTCATCACGTTTGCATACACTCCCCATAAAGACAGCCCTCATGAATGATTTAGTGGGCTGGCTCCTGAGCGCCTTCATCGCCCCCCCTGCCTCCCTACTCGCTGCTCACACCCCTCACTCATCTCTCGGTTTTGGACACGTTTGTCTAAATCACAGGGGTCGCGCTAATTCTCGCCTTGTCCCTCGTTTCATCCCGGCTCTGTATTTTTAACCTCTGGTGATTTGGGTTTTTTTTTTTGTTTGTTTCGTTTCATTTGTCGGTGGAGTCACAGAGCCGCACGCGTCCTGACGTGATCGGATCCCCGCTCTCTCGCTGAGAGACGAGGACAGGCGAGACGCCTTAGAGCCAAAACAAAGAAGTTTGTTGCGCGTTCATCTTCATGTGTGTATTTTCTGCATTTGTCTTATGGTGCATGCCTGCGGGGGGAGCTTCAAAGTGCCGCATCAAAGCAAATCCTTTTTTTTTTTTTTTTTTTTTTTGCTGCCGTGCACGTCGTTATGGTTCCCGACCCCGCCGCAGCACATTGCGGTTGAAGCCCTCAGACGTTTTAAACGTATCATTAAAGTCTAAAATACCATACGGTCAGATTCTGGAGTTCCCGCCGTAAGAATGTGACCCCCACGTTCGCCTGGAATGCTGAGAAGTCTTTTCTCTCTGGCGGAGCAACAAACAGAGGGGCTTGTCTCTGATTTGTGGCGGTGGGTAGCTGCACCGCAGACAGTGACCCGGAGAGGGACACCTTCAAAGGGTGCCTTTAATCAAAGGGCCTTTCTGAAAGTGCTTCAGCGATTTCATTACCTGTGATGAACAACTCACATTGTTGTAATTTCCCCCCCCGAAGGACGAGATAGCTGCGTAAACCCCCCCCCCCCTCTGGTTCCACCTTTTGGGGCTTTCAGCAGCTGTAATGAGCGGAACCGCTGTCCGTCGGAGCACGCGGGGGTCGTCTTTGCCGCTCGTGGGCTTTAATATGGCCACCACGTGCACAATCGGGGCGCTGTCCCAGACAGCAGCTGTCCACAGGTAAGTGTATCAGTGCCCGCCCGAACTTGTCCCCTCGGGCTGAATGAGCGAGCGTTCCTTCGAGGGGGAGGAGCCTAACCCTAACCCTGTGACTCAGCTCTTTGTTGGAATACACACGGGGGGGGTTAATACGTCCATTCAGGGCCTGTGCTTGTCTCCGGTCCAAAGCAAGGTGGCAATTAGAGTGTGCGCGACCCCCCTCCCAATAGAGGGGGGGGTGGGGGAGGGAGAATACACTCATTGCCTTCCAATTAAACCAGAGGAGCCTTTGTCCGGCTCTGTCCCATTGTCGGGGAAGGATGTGGGAGGAACCGCGGCGGCCAGGTCCGGTGTCCCTGGGCTGGGGAGGGAGTAACCTGATCCCGGGGCTTCCCCCTCCGGTCGGGCCTTCCCGCCCAGCCCTCCGCAGCTGCAGGAGGCAGCGGTGCAGACAGAGGAGCCTCTGTCACGGAGGTGAGCCAGCACTCTGGAGGAGTCTGAGGTACGAACAAATCCACGCGGTCTTTTAAGGCTTCCAGATGGACGCAGCAATGCCAGATGAAAGTTCCAAGGCTGGGAATCCTCAGAAGCTTTGTCTGGAATGTTGCTAGGAAATTACACCCGATTCCATAACAAAGAGCGGAACACGTGGTCGCATTCGCCGACATAAATTTGCGCACCCCATGATAAACCCCAACAGCTGCTCAATGCTGGATGGCTTAGCGAGTCTGCTGCTATGGCAACAATCCCGTATCTTAAGCAACTCACGTAAACCCAACATACAGCGGTGCCCCACAAGAGGGCAGCACCTACAACAGCTAAATATTTGAACACGATTTATTATCCATATGTCGACGATTGAAGACATTTCTAAATATTACATTAATGTGAATGCTGATGTGTTAATGTCGGATGAGCTCACGGTCCGTTTTAACATTCCGACAGTTATATCTCACTTCATTAATTATCAGATGCGGAGTCTGGGACCATGGTGGCATCAGCCATCTCAGTTAGAAGAATTTTAATCGCGTTTGAATGAGTTGTTTTCTGAAATAGAATGAATCGCCAAAAATGGCCAATACGCTTAAAGAGCCGATCCAAGCAAGCAAGCAACGTCGCAATCCGCTGATCCAGAGGATCCAGTTGGGAGATGGGTGCAACATCTTACTGAATCTGCGTCTAAATGTACAGAAAGCTGTCAAAAATAGGTTTTGTTTGCTCCGAGCTGCCTCCATCCCACTCAACTCTTACGCAAGGATAAGCACAACCCTCCAACCTCCCCCCTTCACTTCCCTCATCTCCGCCCGTTCGGCCACAATGACATCTCTCAACCGCCACTTAACCTCTGATAGATGGTTTCTATTCAGGAATCGCCACCCAGCAAGGCCTCTGAGGGGTCTAATCAGAAGGGCAAAACAAGGGTGAAAACGCATCCTGAGATCGCGTTCCTTGGTGGATCTATCGAGGTTTCCAGGTCTCATGTGGCGACTCCGGGGTCCCTGATGTGCGGTCTGTGTGTGTGGACAGCCTGGGGAAACTCTCCCAGCAGTTTGTAATTTTCAGCATAAAAGGAAAAAGAAGTTGTTGCGACTCCACTAGAAGCTCCTCTGGTAATTAATAAACACTCGTAGGCAGTAAAAACGAAGACAGCGTTACTTGATCAAAGGAGATTGTGCGATCAGTCGCACTCCACTGGAACCTGACACACTTGCAAACCCACCGTTGCACTAATTAGGCGTGAACGCTACAGAGTCTTTGGAGCCAGCTACAGAGCCCGGTCCGCAGATCTGCCACCACCGAGGCCCCTCGGAGGATCCGCCAGCGCCTGACGGCCTTTACCCCGCCAGTTTGTTGTGTCTACGTCTCTGAGTAAACACAGATGGGCGAGGGAGTGGCGGGCCGGCAGACAGCGACGGAGGCGCGTGCGGCGGCAGCGGTTTAACCTTGGCTGCAGCAGGTGATATGAGACGTGAGAGAGAGAGAGAGTGAGTGTGTGTGCACGTGTGTGTGTGTGTGTGTGTGTGCATGTGCTTGTCTGTGACTGAGCATTTTCTTATCTTTGGCTGATGATAATAGAATAGCTTTAGATGAAACACCTCCAGATATTCAACCCCGCTGACGGGGGGAGATAATGGATGTCCAAAATGCTTACTCACAATCCAATTAACTTCTCTTGGCTCAGTGTGAGTGTGTGCGTGTGTGTGTGTGTGTGTGTGTGTGTGTGTGTGTGTGTGTGTGTGTGTGTGTGTGAAACGAATGCTTCCCAGGATTCAAGGTAATTTCCTCTAATTGCTGCTTGTTGTTCAGCAGCTACTTAGTGGTAATCAAATAAAATCCTGATGGCACACCACCAGACGGGCAAGCTCACCTTCACATGTCCAGCTGGTAGATCTGAACTTGGAAGAGAGCAGGACATGAGCAGGACATGAGCAGGACATGTCCCTCAGTCGGGAAGAGATGGTCCAACCATTTAATCCCCCCCCCCCTTTCTTCCCTGTTGTCCATCGGTCTGAGATTGCAGCTATGCGCTCCTCCCGTGGAGCTTTGAGGTATTGGAACAACTGCTGGAGGCTCTCCGGAGGAATTTCCTGCTGGACCCGAATGTGGAGCGAATGAGAGCGATATTGCTCCCAGTGTGGCAGGAAATGATAATGATCCCGCTGCATGCGCGGTACCAGAGCCGCCACTTGAGAGCGGATTGTTTAGTCTGACTGTCACGCTCTCGACATTTCCAACAGGTGTTCAACCTTAAAGCAAAAACACTCCTTCGGATATGAAGGCGAGTGCCAGCGAAAGCTGTTTATCCCAACCGTTCCCGTGTTGGCGCGTCAGCGGATCCCAGTTGACCGGCGCATAACCTTGATGTTTGCGCACGGTTTGCATAATTCACACTTCCGTGCGCCGCCTGTCATGGATTGCACGCTCTTAGAAGGATTGAAACACAGCTAATCCTCCATGGATGGATATGGAAATGTGGACAGAGCGCCCGTCTGTGTTTGTGGTGGGTGAAGGTGTGGGAGAAAAGGACTCGGAAAAAGAAGCGTAGTGCAGCATCTGCATGAGAGAACAGCTACGGCTGCATGAGAGGAGCCTTCTAAATATGAAGAGTTTCTTGTAATCGCTTGCAAAACTTTTTTTATTAGTATTTTGCTAAACATCTAAATGGATAAATCCAGAGGATTTGTATTAGTCCTCGTCTCCTGATAAAACCTTGTATATTTTACATGCGCGTCACAAATTCTTTGACTTTGTTAAGGCGAAATTTATGCAGAGATGGTAACGCTTCCACTTCTTTTTCCCACATATATTCTAATTATGCTCGCAACTCCAGGGAAGCCGTTAAGAGGAGGAGGGGTGGATCCCTAAAGCTCCGATATAATTGTGCAGCTTTGCATCAGGCCTTCACAGCGATTTCAGGCCTTTAAACACAGCGCTCGGCGGAGCGCTGCGCCCTGGGGAATATGGCTGAATGTGACACACCAGTCAATTAAGGCCAGGGAAAAAAAAGCATTTGCAGAAATGGGTGGAAGAGTGAGATTAACCCTTCACAGCCAGCACGGCGGGATGAAGGACCGCACGTACACCTACGTGATTGCGCAGAGTTCAACATTCCAGAATGCTCTGGTGGTCTTTCAAAGAATACCTTGACATCCGATTCTCCGCAGGACCAGATCATTCTTGTAAAAACGCAGGAGAAGTCGGTGTGTTTCTAGTCCCCTTTCAAAGAAACGAGGCTGATTCCGATGAGTGAAACCAGCAGAACCAGTCGCCGGCCGCCATTTGTCATGTTGGAAAACACACACGTCTCAGCAAAACGTTCTCCAGCACCACTGCCATGAAACTCATTTTGTATTTATGAGCGCTGGTTTATGTGCTTTGTGCCCTTTATTGCCGCCGCACTAATCCCCTCTCAGCACGTCAAAAGGTTTTCAGTCACTGGCATTTCAATTTTTTTATCAAAGCCTTTATCGTTCAGGTTTGGAACTCCGGCCTCGGCGTTCCCGCTTCCCCGTTTATCCGAACAGAGTCCTCCCGAGCGGCAAACGCGAAGGGTAGTTAGAACGCGGCAGGGCTTTACGCGCCCTTGAGCCAGGGCTTCATCTGATACGTGCAGACAGGGACTTGCAGCCATCTGGCCAGATGAGACCCTTCAGCGGGGACGGGCTCCGCTTCCCGCGCACGCCGTTACGCGCCATCACGTGCGCAGATGCAATTTACGGCCGTTCCCTTCGCCCGGCTGGTTTTGGTGACCGACCGAAGGTCAGGGAGCCGGGAAAAGGTGGTGGTGGTGGTGGGGATGGGGGGGATGGGGGGCCGGGGGGGGGCCGGGGGGTGTCTTTAAACTCAACAGCCCGCCCCAGAGGCCAATGGTGGCCTCCGGGGGTCGTGCTTGCCGCTCTGGCTCTGACATCATCCCTCCTGGATGCAGTCATCCAGCCGCGGTTCCTTGACGACCCGTCATCTTCTCTGCCGAGCTCCTTGGTAACGGCCCGAGGGGAGTGGGGGAGGGGGGTGTCAACGCGATCGGCAGATATCTGCATCCTGAATCCTCCGCGCGGCGGAGGGCCGATCACCGATAATCCCACCCGCTCTCCCTATTAATTCCATGCTCTCCCCGAATCTCCCCTCTAATGATGCTGAAGCAGAAGCGCCGACTCGTGGCTGTCAGACACCCCCTTGGAGTCGAGACCTGTCTCGGAGCGCCACAGCGATAGCATCGCCCTGCCACCGCCCCCCCCCCCAACACTCCCCGGTGGTGCCTCAAGCCTGCGCACCGAAAATAGCTGCAGCTGGAACACAACGTGTGCAACATCGATTTGAAATTCAATCCAGACAGCTTTACCTCCAGGCCTCGCACCCGCTCTCAGATCCGTCCCCGATACGGCGGAGAAAGCGCGGTGGGGGGAGGGGTGCACGGGGAAGGAGTGGGGGTGGGGTGGGGGTGCTGGAAAAGAAAGTGTTGCTGCGGAAGTGCGTCTGACAGACAGGAGCCCTCTGACACAAATCAGCAGAGTGGAGTGGTGTTATCTCCTGATTTCTATCTCCCGCCTGTCTGTCACCTTGACAGACGTGTCGCGAACGAGTGTCCCGAGTGTTGGCCCGGCGAACCCGTCTTTCTCCTCCCTGACTCGTCGCTGTTCTTCCGGTAATGAAACCCGCCGAAGAAGGAACACGTAAAGAGGAAGTAACAGGCGGGAGGATTGGGCCAAGCGAAAGCTCGCGGCTTACGCGGGAGCATGAAAGGAGCAGTTTGAAGAGGGGGGAGAGTGGGGAAGCAGCAGGATGCTCTGTAATTGGTCCTCGCGGAAGTCGCTTAAACCCGACAACACTGGGAAATCAGAAAAGGCTGGAAATATCTTGTTTTTCACCGGCGAGATGGTCCTTTTTGTCAAGGGAACTTTCACTGGTGAATGTGTGTTACGTCTTCTTCGGCGAAAGCGTCAAGTAATTAAGCCTCGGTGGCGGAGGGGTGGGGTGGAGGTGTTTTATTGGGAATATGCTGGACATGAAACCAGTCAAGACAGGAATCAGAGCTGGATTATCCTCGGGGCAGATTAGGAAACAGGAAGGTTCACAACATGGATGGATGGATGGATGGATGGATGGATGGATGGATGGATGATGGATGATAGATAGATAGATAGATAGATAGATAGATAGATAGATAGATAGATGGATAGATCTCACCATGTACTGTATTGTCGATCACAAGACAAAGAACAAAAGACGAGTGCGTCAGCATAACCTGCTATTAGTTACAGAATCAGAGCAGCTTCCTCGCTGGCACCAAACCGCACTTTGCACATTGGTGACCATGGCAACCGCAGCCCTTGATGCCTCAGCGTCAGCCAGTGTTACAGTTGCGTTCCTGTTAGCGTGGCGAAGACCCCATCTCAGGCTGTTCTTCCTGCTCTCGTGTGCAGAGGAAGCGTGCGGCAATAAAAACCGCTATTATGAAGATCTCGGGGGGGCTAAAAAAAGCCCCCATCACGCATCTTATGTAGCCCATATTTGAGGTCCTCGCTGTGACGCACCTGTGAATGAAAAGCTTTCATCCGAACTAAAGGGAAAAACACCCCCGTGGATTTAAGGGCAGACTGCTTCCTTCGGAATTAAATCGGGAGTGAGTAGGAAGAAGGATGAGCTGGGCGTGATGCCCCTCCCCACCACCCACCTTAATGGAGGGGGAAAGATAAGGGAAGGTGTGTGAGTGTGTGTGGCTCCTGGTGGTCCCTGACTCAGATCCAGGGGTCTGACAGCAGCTCCCACCTCCCTTCAGCAAAACCCTCTGAAATACAGACGCTCTTCATCCTGGTCAGAGTTCCCCTCTGATCCTGCTCATGTTTGTGCCCCCCCCCCGCCTCCTCTCCTCTAGGCAGACCCGGGAGCAGGAAACCCCTCCAGACTTCTTCTACTTCTCCGACTTCGAGAGGCACAATGCCGAGATCGCCGCCTTCCACCTGGACAAGTGAGTACCACCGTGATTCTCCCGCCCCCTTTCCTCCTCCCGAGGCAGCGGCCGAAGGTGTGTCGCCATGGATTTAAAGCCGCGAAAATGTGAATGGGATTTGGAACACGGGGGATTAGATAACGCCGGGATCATCTCCTCAGCGCGCTGCCGAGTGTATTGATTTCTCCGTGATCCTCTTACTCGACGGGCTCCGGCTGGGAAAGAAAAAACAGGTTGTCAGCAGAGGAACGCTAAGCAGAGTCAAATGTGTGAGTGTGGGACGGCGTGGGAGGATGATGAATGGCTCTCAGGTCGTCTTAAGGTCTTAAGGAGGGCAGAGTAATTACCTCACTCACACACACACACACACACACACACACACACACACACACACACACACACACACACACACACACACTGTCTGGTGGATAAGGTCAGAGAGCGTGGGCGAGAGGACTCAAACCAACAGGAAATCAGGGACGCAGCGTCACGACCCAGAGGAGGAGGCCCCGCCGCGGTTTGGGCTTCACGGTTTGGTCTGCCTGGTTATGTCTGGTTTCCTGATGGCAGCTCGGGTTTTTTTTTTTTCCCTTAATACCAGTGCCAGGCTGTTTTCAGCTTCACGGTGAATCAGGAATGTGCAGCAGGAGGAGGCCTAAAGCACCTTTTCCTGGGAAAACGCGATGAAATTCACAGGGATATTAAAACCGAGAGGAGCTTTCCAGTAATTACCGCCGCATCTTAGAGGGGGGTTTTGTTTTTGTTTGGTTGTTTTTCTGTTTTAATCCCACGCTCCTGCGCTCCCATCTGTTGCAATCTCCTTGTGACTTGGGGGTTGCGCAATAGGCAGGGCGTCCACATAAAGATGCACACATGCACGCACAGGTGCTCCATTGTAGCCGCACCCAACATGACGGTGCAGTTCACAGGCCCTGAATGCTGTCCCCTGTGGACTGAGGTATCGCCGACGCACTCCCACTGATTCAGTGTGTGTGCATGCACGTGTGCGCTCCCACGAGGCTTAGCTCTAAATGGGGCGGGGTCGTTTGGGCAGCAGTCGGGTTAAAGAAGGAATTTAACAGTGAGGAACTGAAGATAAAAATGCTTTTAGATTAAAATATTCATGTATTATATGAGTGTACAGACGCAGGTTAACACCGTTCACAATGGTGTGTGTGTTTAGTACACACATTTATACCTCTCTATTTGTGAGGACTCTTGTTCATATAAGACACTCCTCAGCCTTCACCCAAAACTAAACCCACACCCAACAACCCTAATACCAAGCGGGAACCATCAAAGAGTCTGAAGCTGTGGGGATTGTTAAAATGTCCTCACGTGGTTCGTGAAATGTACTCTCTCTCACACACACACACACACACACACACACACACACACACACACCACACAAAGAAATCCAATCTTAATTCAGCACGCAAACATTCCAAAGACAAAGACATGAGGAACACACCAGAGCCCGGAAACAGAGATGATCCAGCTCAAATGGGAAGGGGAGGGGCGTTTAAATACATGGGGGGGCTGATCAGACACAGGTGAAACTCATCAGCATCAGTGGGATTGAGCGACCATACACACACACACACACATACACACACTCCAGGCACACATTAAAAGAAATGTTACATTTGTCATTTTGGGAACATATGTTGCGTTTATTGTCACTACTAGTGACCGTTCAGGTCACCACTTTAGGTGTTTTACTGAGCCTTGAATCTTTTAAAAGCATGTTAACAAATGTGTCTCAAATATTTTTATATACTTTTTATTAAAAATCATCATTGAATATTTGTTTCCTTGATACTTATCGTATCAGTATTTGAATCAGGTTTGTTGCAGACGTGAATCCCTTTATTTAAAATCTCAGAATGTTCTCCTTATCGTCTTGTTGAGGATCCTTGATTTCCGGAGAGTGCCCCCGGTGGCGGGCCGACTCGTCAACATGACCAGGGAGATCAGAGACGTGACCAGAGATAAGAAGCTGTGGAGGACCTTCTTCATCTCACCAGGTAGGAGCCGAGACGCTCCTGCATGTCCGCGTCGCTAGTGTACAGTACCACCAATCTCCACACAGGGGCGCTGAAAGGCTGTTTATAAGTGTTTGATTCAGCATCAACATCAAAGATGAGCTGTAAAAAAGAAAGATAAAATAACGTAGCCCCCATATGAGTTCAACAGGATCCACTTTGGTTACTTTCATGCCCTCTGCGTCTCTCCTCAGCCAACAACATCTGTTTCTACGGCGAATGCTCATACTACTGCTCCACCGAGCACGCCCTGTGCGGTAAGCCGGACCAGATCGAGGGCTCCCTGGCGGCCTTCCTGCCGGACCTGAACCTGGCCAAGCGTAAGACCTGGAGAAACCCCTGGAGACGCTCGTACCACAAACGCAAGAAAGCCGAGTAAGAGAGCCCCGGCTGAGCAAAGACACCCTGACACCCGACAGAGGCCTTTATCTGTGTGTGTGTGTGTGTGTGTGTGTGTGTGTGTGTGTGTGTTTGTGTGTGTGTGTGTGTGTGTGTGTGTGTGTGTGTTTGTGTGTGTGTGTGTTCAGGTGGGAGGTGGACCCAGATTACTGTGACGAAGTCAAGCAAACCCCTCCCTACGACAGAGGGACCCGCCTGCTGGACGTGATGGACATGACGGTCTTTGACTTCCTCATGGGTACCAGCGGTGAACATAGACCGACGACTGCGGATTCAAACGCGTGACCTTTTCGTTCCGTCTGTCCAGGAAACATGGATCGACACCACTACGAGACGTTCGAGAAGTTCGGCAATGACACCTTCATCATTCATCTGGACAACGGAAGAGGGTGAGGATGCCCCCCCCCGTCAGTAATGTATCTTTAATGGTCACTGCTTCACCTTTTGATCCTCTCTTTTTCGTCTACCCCGGCAGGTTTGGAAAACACTCCCACGATGAGCTCTCCATCCTGGTGCCGCTGAGCCAGTGCTGCAGGTCCGCGCGCCCCGGAAAACCTGAAACCTAACGAGAAAAGGGAGGCCGTGGTGTGACTAACAAAGCCGACGGCCTTCCAGGCGTCAGAAAGTTTGAGTTTGTCTTTGACAAAGAAACTATTTCTGGGCTGCTTCCGCTGCCGCCTGCAACAAGACGACAGCAGAGGGCAGGAGGGCTAAGGGATCAAAGCAGCTACATCAAAGCAGCAAATCAAAGGAAGAAGACTGCTTCCTGTTTTTTTTGGTCGCTTTGGTCCTAAGGCTAGAAAAAAATTCTCTGAATTTGAACGTTAGCAGGTCCTGTCGGTCACATGACCTTGGTTTGCTGCCGTGCGATTGGCTGATAGCTTCGGAGCAGCTCCTCACATACGAGCGCTTCCTGTTTCTTGTGTCCAGGGTGAAGAAGTCCACCTACCTGCGTCTGCAGCTGCTCGCCAAAGAGGACTACAGGCTGAGCGTCCTGATGGAGGAGTCCCTGCTGCAGGACCGGCTGTCCCCCGTCCTCATCCAGCCCCACCTCCAAGCGATGGACCGCAGGCTGCGGGTGGTGCTGCAGGTCCTGGCGGGCTGCATAGAGAAGGAGGGCTACGCCAACGTGGTGGAGGAGGACCTGGTCAGGGACACGGCCACCCACAGGAGCCCGGGCCACAGGTAGTGAGGGACAGGGACGGCCCAGCGGAGGACGGCGCCCGTGGCTCTTCGGCAAACTTTCCCAGCTGAATTCAGTGAATTCTGAGACTTGTCATCATTTCCAGGAGGAGAGCCGCCTTTAGGCCTGTGGGGGCGGGGCGCAGCGAGGCTGATCCAGATGTTGCTCCTCCTTAACCGGACGTTGTCCAACACGTAACCACTGCTTTGTCCGCAGTCTGTCCCCTTTGGTGTGTTGCTGCAGAATAACCGAATGAGAACTGACAAAGTGGAAGAGGGTGCGGGGGAGGGTTGGTTTAATCTGGACTGATCACAGGTCAGAGGTCAGAGGCGGGGGCCTGCTGCGGACGCCCTCATGGAGTTTCCCAACATGGTTTGTTCATTTCTGTACAGAAGACTCACGTTTTTTTTTTTTTTTAAATCCAACACCACAAGCGAGCGCTACATTTGCCTTACTCTGATTTCCTGCCGTAAAGCTCAGTGTTTCTTAAAAGCACAGGCTGGTTTGTTGGACTCTGACCCCTCCACAGCTGCCTGCTGCACCCCTGCCATGAGCACACATGCTCTGACTCCTTCCTAAGAGATTTCAGGACTGTTTGTTGCTGTGTCACAAAGGACGGGGGCTTGACCAACTCTAGTTTTGCTTCATGTTGTTTGATATGTTGGGAAATATTTAGCTTAGCATTTGGATACTTTTGACATCGCTTTCCTCCGGCTACTGTTTTATGTTACGATTATTAGAAAAAAAAAGAAAAAACTCAACTAAGCTGTTTGATTTTTGGACCTTTGAAGCGGCAACAGTCGGTTTTCTGTTGGAACCCTGCACTCCGGCTGACCCAGCGACCCGTGCAGTGACCCAACTACAGTACTTGAATGTTTCCAGGTCAGCAGCATCTGCGGGAGTCACACAGCTGCCTACAGCGCGTGCATGAGCGGCTGGAATCCAGGAAGTGCTTTGGAGAGACGAACGCCTCATTTCCCAGGGAAAACCTCGATTTCCCTGCACTCTCCGTGTACATACGTGCAGATTTAATGGCCTAACGAGCTGCAGCGCGCCGCGATCGGCTTCTGTTTCCAGCTATTGCATTGTTACTGTGAACACCCGTTTAATAAATGGTTAAAGTGTGCAATAAAAACAGAAATGAGACCAGCTCTCTCCTGGTGTGTGTAGCTGGGGGACATATAAAGGCTTTATCGGTGCTTTGCGTTTCTTTCTGAACGATACCAAATGATCAGAGAGGAAATATCACAATGGGCTGGTTTTACATTAACGGAGATAATATGATGTAAAAAACTGAGGCTTTACATCTTCAGAGGGGGGTCGATACACCGTCAGGGCTGCGTGGAATAAATGCATGGCAATAGGCGGCATATAAAAGCAGGATGATGGAGCAGAGTCTGGGCCCTGTTTGTAGGAAAATAAAAAAGGGAATAACCCGGTAACAGTGCACTTCCGGTCAGTGAATAAGCCACGCCCCTCTATTAGCGCGAAGGGTTCCTAGTCAGATAAGCCGAGAACTTTAAAGAAGTCGGTAATTTTAATAGAATGGGTCAGCAAGACACGAGTTTGGGATAGAAATGAGCCCCTCCCGTGTTAACACAAAAAGCACTTTTGTTTTACGGGTCACATTCACACTTTAGTTTAGAGAGCACGTGTTCCTCTCAGCGCCACGGGAGGCCTTTGTGTGCGCTGAGTTCCGAATAAAAGCAGTCCCATCAATGCGTATACCGTGAATCAAAGCGGTCGATGGTTCCTCTCGGTTCCTTTTCCGGCTGGACCTCGAGCGTCCCTCCGTCTGGGGCGCTGATGCCGGGGCCCGGAGCGGGGAGCTGTCCGCGGTGCTGAAAGGCGCTCAGCACCGCGGACAGCTCCCCGATGCTTATCTGCCCGACCGCCAGGACGACGTTCCAGCTGCAGCCTTTGTGCATCGACTTCCTGCTGTCAGATTGGATTTTTATATCGATTTCCTCTTCCGGTCTGGTTCCTTATCGGCTCCGTTGTCCTCTATGACCGGATTCATAAGAAAAAAAAAAGATTACCAAAAGTGTGAACATTATTTCCTTTCGCCTGAATGTCACCGGGGACAACTGCCGGGGTGGAAATGATTATAAATCTATGGTAAACAAAGACGTTGGGCCTTTTACCCAGCAGAGGCCGCAAAACCACCACAGATCTTCCTGGAGAGGTGCTCGCTGTTGCCGGTAGCGGCCACAAGGTAGCGCTCGAAGTGTTGGGGTTTCGAAGAGATCTCTGCCCTCGAGGAAGGTCACAGCAGGTCACATGAGTCGATCGTTATGAGGACCCCTGTCGGATAATGTGGAAAAGGCTCTGATGGTGGCGACGTGTGAAAGTCTGCGACGTGGCAAAAAGGAACAAAAATTAGTTCAAGTTCGCAATCCGACCCTCTGTGATTACACAATATTTCATGCAACATTTAAAGAATATAATGTTTTCATTATCCCCTTTCTGTGTCGTGGGGGAGGAAGCGGCCAAATGGTGGGAGAGCAGGGATTATATAAACGAAATGTTCCTGCGGTTCTGATCCCCCGTGTTGCGCTTCGACACCGTGGCCACCAGAGGACGCGCTAGAACAAACACAGCAGTGAGGAAACTGAGGAAAACAGCCAAACTGATCATAACAAAAACTGGGTTACACGTGTCCCACACGTCAGACCATAACAAAGACAGATTGCGTAGTTCCATGTGAATCATAACAAAAAGGGCCGAACCCGACATGAATGACATCTTTTCCTGACGGACCCCACAGCAGCCCTGAGGTTGTTTACCCTCTCTCCGACAGACCACCCCACATCCCCTCATCTCAATTCAAAGGCGGCTTCCCTCTCCTGCCTAGTAACAGTATCCAATACCCCTGTCCTCGTGTCTCTATGGCAACGGATGTACCCCCACCCTTCCCATGGCCCTGCCTTCCATTGATCCGAGGTGCGTGGCTGAGTCCTCGACGACCCTAAACCTAACACCCCCCGAAAAACACCCAGCACGCTCTCTGGGTCTCTCTCTCTCTCACACACACACACACACACACACACACACACACACACACACACACACACACACACACACACACACACACGCACAGATCCACACTCCTCCCAGCACGTAAAATCCCGATTTCCCGTAAAAGAGTTCAATGATGGAGCCAAAATACAGGGGAAAAAAACTTTAAACATGAAATATAACCGACAAATCCCTTTTATTTGGGGCAGTGTTTAACTTGAACCATATCTGAGCGGAAAATACAACACACACACATACACTCACACTCACACACACATACACACATGCACGCACACACATACACGTCAATTCTACACGCTCGTGAATGTGTGCGGGGGCGTGCGTGTGCGCCACAGAGCGCAGCTGCGCCGAGAGGATCTTTCAGACGGTTCTCGTTTTTAACCTCTGCTGATCTCATTGATCTCGGCGCTCCGGGCGAAAATCGCGCTCCTCTCAGATCTGCGGTGATCAAAAACGAGCGCGTCCCGGAGAGGACGCCTCACCGGCGCGATTTAGACACATGGGCCGCGAACACGCACTCGCGGCTCCGCTCCGCGCATCTGGCGGCGCTGATCTCTCTCAAACCGTCCGCCGCCAGCGCGTCTCTGCCGAGCTGTTTGCGCGGAGATCAAGGTCAGTCAGGGGGAGCAGCTCCGCGCCTCAACTTCACGGTCTCCCGTTATTTCTACCGGCGCCTGTCGAGAAGTTGAACATCTCTGACTGCGCTATGAAAAACAAGGTCGGCCCGGTGTGTTTTAATGGGCTGTAACAGCCGCCGTCAAACGAGCGCTCAAGACCGAGCTCATGAATTATTAACAGAAGACGATAACGCGGCTGAGGCTAAAATTAGCGCTAGCCTTCCTGGATATAATTAGAAAACAGATGGAGCGCGTTCATTTATAATAGTGCGTGGAGCCCCCCCCTACTTCTTGAAGTGAATATGTAAGGTCTGTGCGTGCGCGTTTGGTGGCAAAACTCCCCCCAGTCAGTCCTCAAGGTCAGACGAAGGCGCATCCTCTCGCGTCGAGAGTGCCGGGAGAGAAATTAAACTCCAAATCAATTGCCCTTGAACCGCTTGCGCGCGCCACGGTGTGCGTGCGTGCTCGTGTGATTGGGTGCGCGTGTCCCTCTTGTAAAACCAGATGAAACACCCTCGGCTGCGCACGGAAGGAACTCAGAATGACCGAGATAGGCTGCGCCTGGACGGCTCGGCTCGTCGCGACTGCCTCTCATTTTGTGCGACACAGCAAATGAAAAAAAAGGGGGGAGGGGGAGAAGGGGGAGAAGATGAGAGGAGGGGGTGAGAGGAGGAGGAGAAGAGGAGAAGAGAGGAGAGGGGGAGAGGAGGCGATGAGGGGAGGAAAGGAGTAGAGCAGGGGGGAGGTGGAGATGAGGAGGAGAGAAGAGAGGAGGAGAGAAGGGTGAGAGGAAGTGGGGGAGGAGAAGAGTGGATGAGAGGAGGGGGTGAGAGGAGGAGAAGAGAGGAGAGGGGGAGAGGAAGCGATGAGGGGAGGAGAGGAGTAGAGCGGGGAGAGGGGAGGAGAAGAGAGTATGCGAGGAAGAGGGGGAGGAGAAGAGAGGAGAGGGTGAGAGGAGGCGATGAGGAGAGGAGAGGAGTAGAGCAGGGGGGAGGTGGAGAAGGAGGAGGAGAGGAGGAGAAGGGAAGAGAGGATGAGAGAAGGGTGAGAGGAAGAGGGGGAGGAGAAGAGTGGATGAGAGGAGGGGGTCAGAGGAGAAGAAGAGAGGAGAGGGGAGGAGAAGAGAGGAGAGGGGGAGAGGAGGCGATGAGGGGAGGAGAGGAGTAGAGCAGGGGGAGGAGAGGGGAGGAGGAGAGGAGGGGGAGGAGAAGAGAGTATGCGAGGAAGAGGGGGAGGAGAAGAGAGGAGAAGGGGAGGAGAAGCGAGGAGAGGGTGAGAGGAGGAGATGAGAGGAGATGAGGATCCTAATTGTTGACGGCTGTCGGAGCGAGATGACAGCAGAGGAGGAGAGGAGGAGGTGTACCCCCACAATCCCACCACCTCCTGCTTATTTTCATTCATGACACAATCACAGACAAACGCGTGTACACGTATGCCCCCCTCCACACACACACACACACACACACACACACACACACACACACGGGGTCCGTTCAGTCCCCGGGCATAAGCACGTAAACACCCCTCAATCAAACACACACACACACATACACAGTCACACATGCATGAGCACACGTAATGAAAGGCAACACACACTTTAATTTTTTGCTGGTGGCGGGCTGCACGTTGGACCAGCAGCCGCTCAAGCACATCAATAACACCGGCCTCGCGGACGAGGATCTCTCACACACACACACACACACACACACACGCACGCGCGCTCACGCACACGCGCCCACACTCTAAATATTTTAAATTCAGGGCTTTAATTCGCCTCGTTGCCAGAGTGGTCGTGGACAAAACGGCCCCGGACAGATGATGGATCACCTGGAAAGTTCAGGAACTGCTCCGCAACGAGCCGGGAGCACGCGCCCGGACACAAGGATGCTGGTCATCCCTCTCTCCACCCCCCACACACACACACACACACACACACACACACATCCTCCCTGACACCCGCGCGCACGCGCTCTCCCCTCACACGCGCGCACGCACGCTTGTGCACAGCGGTTGACATCTCCGCAGCTCCCCGCAACACCTGCCACCGCCGCCTCCCGAGCTAATTCCATTATACGTTCCCGACTGGAAGGAAGAGGGGCTGTCTTCTAATTGCTTTCTTATCCCCCCGAGTCCACCCCCCCTCCCCGCCCCCCACCACCACCAGCACCAGCACCACCCACGCCCCCCCCACACACACACACACACACACACACACTCTCTCTCCTCCGCTGCCCCCCACCCACCGCCACCTCCTTCCATCAAGCCCGCCCCTCGCCCTGCATGCACTCAACATGGCAGCAGACACGCACGGGAGGGAGGTGAGCTAGAGCACGGGGGGGGAGAGGAGAGAGAGGGAGGAGAGAGAGAGAGAGAGAGAGAGAGAGAGAGAGAGAGAGAGAGAGAGAGAGAGAGAGAGAGAGAGGCAGGCTGCTGCTATCAGGCAGCCCTGGTGCCATTTTCAGCAGCGCAGGGTTGAAGGATTGAGCCCTGCCGCTGTTCGCTCGGCTCGCCTCAGCTCGGCTCGCCTTGGCTCAGAATACCCGATCCAAACAGGGGGGGGGTTAAACTGGAGGGACCACAGAGGGAGGAGAGAACGGCCGACCCCTGACACAGGTACCCAGCTTTCCATTTGTGTTCTCCTGCGCAGCGGGGGCACGTCCGGGGTAGACGGGACCGGAGGCAGAGGGGGGCGTGTGAGCGCCCGTCCATGTGCGCGCGGGAGAGGACAGCGGGGTCGTCCTCCGTTTCCAAACCCCCACCACCCCCCCTCCCCCCCAAGAGCGTTCGCCTCCGCCTCGCGCGCCCGCGCACGCACACGGGGTCCCACAAACTGTCGGTTCCGGGCGGCATCTGTCCAAGCAGCACAAGCGATGAGCGCCTTTGGTTGCGGGGGGTTGTGTGTGTGTGGTGGGGGGGCGTGAGGCGCAGCCTGCGTGTTTGTCCGGACTTTGTTTGTTTTTTTCTCCTCTCTGCCTGCAACCGACGTCCTGAGCCCGGAGACGTGTTACGCAGCGCTGGAACAGGACGCTCGGTCAGAGTCAGCGGTGTGTCATAGCACGCTGCCTGCTGCACGCAGACGGACCGGGAACACCGACCCGACCCCCCGCGGGATACCGACCCGCGGGATACCGACCCGCGGGATACCGACCCGCTAGAACTTCACAGATCCCGGTCCCGCTCCTCTCCGTTGACGCGCGCGTCAAAAGTGAAAGGCATCGCGCAATCTTGCATGTCCTGTACTTAGTATGACCCATACTGAACAAGGATTAGTGTGTGTGTGTGTGTGTGTGTGTGTGTGTGTGTGTGTGTGTGTGTGTGTGTGTGTGTGACAGAGAGAGAGGGAGCGATCGGAGGGAGCTTTACTACAGTGTGCCATTAGCGAATGCACTAAGACTGCAGTGTCACTGCTGACTGAAACTGATGCCACCTACAGCCTTGATCACCCTGAAGAGAGCGAGGGGGGGGTCTGGGAGGGGGGGGTGAAAGGGGGAGGCAGGGAGGAGAGAGAGGGAGAGAGAGAGAGAGAGGGGACAGAGAAAAACATCAGAGGGAGGTGGAGACAGACTGCTTCTGTGAGCGTGTCCTGTGAATATGTGTGAAGACAGACGGGGGAGAGAGGGAGGGAGAGAAAGTGAGGGAGAGGGGGAGGGAGATAGAGAGTGAGGGAGAGAGAGAGGGGGGAGAGAGAGAGGGGGGAGAGAGAGAGGGGGGAGAGAGAGAGCAACAGGGAGGAGGGGGTAATGACGGAGATAACGCAGAGGGTGTCAGAGAGTCAGAGTGAACGTAAACGGAATGGTGTGTGTGCGCGCGCGCGTGTGTCTGTGCGTGCATGAGTGTGTTTGTGGGAGAGTCTGTGCGAACGCGTGTTTGTATGTGTGTCCTTGCGTGTGTGTGTGTTTGTGTGTGTGCCAGCAGACGGAGGCCATGCGGGGCTGCACCTGCGTGTGTCTCTCTGTGCGCGCGTGCGTGTGCGTGCGTGCGTGCGAGGACGCAACTAGAAAGTGCACAATGGAGCAAGCGAGCGCGTCCGGTTGAAGGCGACGACAGCAGTGAATGGACCGGGACCGGAGGCCGACGACACGCTGACCCGGGCCGCCGCGTCCCCGCCTCCTCCCCCCGACCCTGCGGCGCTCGGCGTAAAGACGCGGGGGGTGGGGGGGGGCGGTGGCGTGCGTTTTAGCTGATGCCGGTGTTTCTGCCGCGCGTGTGTTAAAAGTGATCTTTCTGTTGTCTGAAGATAGATGGAGGAGGAGCGGCCCGCTGGCTCGGCTCAGCGTGGCCCCGTGGAGCAGACGCGTCCTCTGAATACACAATCTGAGCTCGGGGGGGGGGGACCTGTTCTCCACGCACCTCCAATCTCCGTGATAATCAGCATCCTTTCATAGTGTTGCATCAGTCAGGATACACGGTGTGTGTGTGTGTGTGTGTGTGTGTGTGTGTGTGTGTGTGTGTGTGTGTGTGTGTGTGTGTGTACGTGTGTGTGTGTTTGATGGTCAGCAAAGGGCATCCTGAAATTGGCAACGCGTATCTCTCACCCCCCTCTCTCCCCCTTCTCGCCCCCTTCCTCCCCCCTCCCTCACCCCCTTCCCCCTTCCTTCCAATCTCCCTCCCTCTTTCTCTCCCTCTCTCACTCCCTCCCCCTTCCTCCCTCATTCTCTCCCTCTCTCACTCCCTCCCCCTTCCTCCCCCTCTCCCTCTCACTCCCTCCCCCTACCTCCCTCTCTCCCTCTCACTCCCTCCCCCTTCCTCCCTCTCTCCCTCTCACTCCCTCCTCCCCCTTCCTCCCTCTCTCTCAATAAACATCCGCTCACATCACAGAAGCCCCATCCTCCAGCCTTCTCTCTTTCTCCCCCTTTCTTCCACCCCTCTCTTCCTCCACCCCTCCGTGCATACCTCTAATCCCAACGTTTGCTGCAGTTTTCCACCGTATCCGCATGCGTCGGCGACGAGCACCCCCGGGCGTCCACCTAATTGCCCCACGGGGTCATGGCTATTTGCGGCGGGAGGAGGAGGAGAAAGGGGGGAGGAGGAGGGGGAGAGGGGTGTGAGGGGGGGGGTTATTAGCTGGACGGGAGAGGTAGATGGGGAGAGGGAGTGTTTGTCCCTCATTAAAGGGAAGTGCCACAAACACGCGCAGGGGTCGCGTAAGGAGCAGCCGGACCGCAGCGGCGTCATTAAGAGCACACACTCACACACACACACACTCTCACACACACTCTCTCTCACACACACACACACACACACAGACAGTCAGCTGTTAATGAATGCTGACACTCTGAGTCATAGCACAGCAGCCGGGTTCGCATCGAAGGGCAGTCGCTGCGTCTCCGTCGCTCAGATGCTTCCTGTGCCGCGCGAGGAAAATGGGGTCACGCACGATAACCTGCACACGTGCTACACATGGAGTCCTGGTTATTCTGGGCAGGAGTTGGACTGTACAGTCGAAAATAGATACACGGATCATGATACGCACTTTGTTTTTAATCTGTGTGTTTGTGTGTCTGTGTGTGTATGTGTTCTATTTGGTACATCTTGAGCACCAAAATAGTCACTCTACTATCAAACCGAGGACATTTTTGGGAAGTGAGGACATGTTGTCTGGTCCTCACAGCATCAAAGGATGTTTGAGGGTCAAGACCTGGTTTAAGGTCAAGGTTAGGATTGGATGAGGTTAGGTTTAGGGTCAGGGTTAGTGTTAGGGACTTAGTTGTGATGGTTAGAGTAAGGAGCTGGGTAATACATAATGTCCATGTAATGTCCTCATAAAGGCAGAAGAACAAGGATGTGTGTGTGAGAGCCAGCATGTTTTACTAGACTACCCAGGTCCGCGTGTTTCTCCGGGGACCGCTGTCGTGTTCCCTTCCACGAGCGTGAGCAGGACAGGCGAGCAGACAGGTGTGGATTGGTTGGGGTTGGGGGTTTACTGCAGGGAAGAGGAGACCGAGGTTGTGGCGGGGGGGCTGGTTGGTGTTGGGGGGGCTCATCTGTATGCTGGTTACTGTGTGCTGCTTGTTTGATCTGGAGGGAGCACTTAATGCAGGATGGTGGGATGCTGCAGAGCGCGGATGGCAAAAATAGGTTGTGTGTGTGTGTGTGTGTGTGTGTGTGTGTGTGTGTGTGTGAGTGAGTGTGTGTGAGTGTGTGTGTAATTAGGTGTGAGATGTTGGGCGCAGCTCTTTGCTCATTAAAAGGATTTGGCTGCTGTCCAGCTCCGTGCAGTTCATCAGCCATCCTTCACGTCTCTCCGTCTCCCCTCTTTCTCCCCTCATCGTCTGTCGTTCCCCCCCCCTCCTCCCCCCATCTTACTCCTTCTCCTCTCTTTCCTCTTCCGCTCCCGTGCTCCATCCTGACGTCCTGACGTCATTACCGCGAGAAAATGCTGCTTTGCGCCGGGGGGGTCCCGGTGGACGGAGAGACATGGGGAACAAAGACTGTCGGGGTGGGGGCGCCGTTCATCGGTCAGGGTTTACAATCAGCATGGAGGGGGCTCTTACATAAAGTGAGGTGGAGAATGATGCACAGTTATTATTATTAGTTTTTGGAGTGAGTGTGCAATTGCAGGGCAAGTTTTAAACGCCCACACAGCTGTTCAGCGGCATAACTGGCTAACACGTTTAGTAAGGGCGCAGCTCTGTGTGTGTGTGTGTGTGTGTGTGTGTGTTCGCACATGCGCGTTGGGTTATCTTGCATTCTGAGGACGAGCGTCCACATTTAACTAGTGGGGATGTTTTGGGACCTTTTTTGGCTGGCCTTCGCGAGTCTAAGGGGCCGCCCGAGGGTCAGGATCTGGTTTTGAAGATTTGAGTACCAGATGAGATCGGGGTTACGGTTTGGAATTCGGCTGTGAAAATTAGGGTTAATGTAAGGGGCTGGGGAAGGCACCGTCGTCCCTGATGCGCGCTTGTTTCAATTATTGATAGTCTGTTTAACAGACAGTTCCGGCTGAACTCTGACAGGAGCAGCGATGGACGAGGAGAAAAGTGGACAGCGGAGGGCGGAAATCCAGCCAAGCTGGACATCGAAGCAGCGCTGGGAGATGAGAGAACAGAACGAAACGGCATCCTAAAAATTAGAACATAATGGATGAGCGGCTGAGAGTCAAAGATGCCGATTATTTAGCGCACGAGTGTGTGTGTGTCTGTGTGTGTGTGTGTACAAAACGGAGCGGTGGAAACAACAGCCATTAGACTGTGCAGGAAGTGTGTGATGGCAGACGGCAATTGTCAAGAGTGGAAGACGGAGCTGTCACGAGCGTCTCTCCTTCTCTGATCACACAGCAACAACAGCACTTTGAAAAGTTTTCAACCCCCCCCGCGTCCACCCGCCCGCCCGCCCCCTCCCAGGCCTTCAAACAGCTGCAGGAGTTGCATAATCCTGAGAGAAACATCGACAAGAAAGTGGAATCAGAGTCAAAGAATATTTTTTGTTTTGTTTTGTTTTGTTTTTTCTATCTTATCTAATCACAGACCGCAGTCTGAACACAGGCACGCGTTGATCTTTTTTTTTTTTTTTTTTTCGGAAAATGAGCAGTTTCGCCGTGTTGATGTCCCAACTTTCACCTGTGAGGTTTCGCACGGTCCACAAACATGAACTTCAGATGGCCTAGAGACTCTGAATAGCCTCTAGGTGTGTGTGTGTGTGTGTGTGTGTGTGTGTGTGTGTGTGTGTGTGTGTGTGTGTGTGTGTGCGTGTGTTTCTGTGTGTGTGTTTTTCTGTGTGTCCTGTGATGACCTGGTGACCAGTCCGGGGGTGTTTTCCTGCCTCTCAGCCAGTGACTGCTGGGACAGACTCCAGTGCCCCCAGTGACCCTGACAGAAGGTGGTTGGGTCTTTTGAAGATGTTCCTCTTCGGTACGTGTGCGCCAGCAGGAGGTCCTGCTCAAGGCTTCTCTCTGTTGAAGGGGAGCTTTTCCTGCCTGTCTTTGTTTTCATGCACATAACTTGTATCGGGGACGGTCTCCACGCGGGGACGGCGGGATGGTTGGCAAGTTAATCCCAGCCTGTAGCTGTGAAGAACAGGTACAAGAGGGTTGCAACCCCCCCCCAGTGAGCCTCTGAAGAGCACATTAACCCCGTCCCGTACTCTGTTGCCATGGTTACCCGGGCACATCTGCTAACATGTAAGCGCTCGCGAGTGTGTGCGTTATTGCTCATCTGCCTCCGCGCCACGGAAACAAAGTTCCCCGCCTGTGAATTAGCTTCCATAGCAACCAGTGCCACACGGTGCACCAGACGAACGGGCGAGTCAATGAATGGCGACCTCCCGCCGCGACCCCAAGGCCTGAAGAGCGACCCGGGGACAGGGGCGCGGGGGCGTGGGCCCACGTCAAGTGGATCGGTGAGGGGCGGGGGGCGCTCTTGTCTGCTTGACACCCTTTCAGATGGCTCCTCGTCCTCCACCACTATTTTCGCTCGCCTCTCCAGCGCTCAGGCCCCTCCCCTCCTCCTCTTTTTTTGGCTCTATCTTCCATCTCTGCTTGCTTTCCTCCTCTGTCACTCGGGAAAGAGGTTGCACCATCGCAGAGGTGGGTGTACTGCGGGGGCAGAGGATTTTTTTTTTTTTTTTTTTTTTTTTTTAATCTGTGTTACTGTCAGAGCCGTCCCATCACCTTGGATACACGCGCACGCACGGATACGTAACGCAGCCACGAGATTTCTCTTTTCGCACATAACCAAGTGGAGGCCTTCAGAGATCGGAGGGCCCGCGGCGTGCCGAATCAGGGCCAAACGGCGGGCAGACAAGCGTGCGATGGAGACGATAACCACATTCTGCTGGTCAGTCCGCTGGTGCAGACAGAAGGCTGCGTCGGGATCCGGATAATTACTAATGTTCCCATGCAGAGAAAACATGAGGGAGTTCTAATGACCCCCCTCGCTCTGATATCTATCAAATGACCGGGCTGTATCCATGGCAGCTCGGATTAGAGGACGCGCATAATTACGCATTAACGCACGAGCACGGGCCTCACGTTTGAGAAGAATTGAAATAACGACCCGATATTACCAATTAACTTTTGAACTGTCCTGCCCTCTGATGTGGTTTTATTATACCTGTCGGCCCCTTTGTGGAGGACGAAACCACGCGTGTTGAGGCTGTTTGAGGCTTTGTGCGAAGAAAGGAAGGAAGGAAGGAAATGGGGGGGGTGTGGGGTGTGTGTGTGTGGGGGGGGGGGTTGATGCCCGCTGAACAGCAGAGGCGTCTGGGAGGGAGCGAGTAGAGTAATCAATCACAGCGGCACAGACGTACACGCGCAAAACACACAGGAAATATGCCCAAAGCACATCTGGGCTGCAGAGAAGCCATCTGTATTGTGTGTGCACGTGTGTGTGTGCGCACGCGTGTGTGTGTGTGTGTGTGTGTGTGTGTGTGTGTGTGTGTGTGTGTGCGTGTGAGACTGCGTGCATGTACACGCAAGCAAAATGAAGATCAAGTTGCTATTCACTCAACCGTGTCTCCCCGGATGGAAGGACACACTCGCAGAAGCCCTGACTTACGTGCACGCACACTCTTTAAGGAACGTTCCAACGGACACGGGCGCACGTGCAAGCGCGCGTGCTCACGGGGGCTCATGCATAAGCATGGGCTCTCACCTGCAGCCACGGTGGCGCGTCGCAATGCATACTAAAAAAGAGCAGGACAGAGGAGGAGAGAAGAGGGAGGAGAGAAAGATGGATGAGACGGGCGAGAGATGGAGCGGAGGATAAAAGGACGGATAGATAGAGATGATGGGGGGGGCTGTGGTGGTGGTGGGGGGGGCGAGATCTGTAATGAGATCTGTGAGAGCACGGGACACTTATCGTGGCTGGACAACAGACAGCAGCCGGTGAATTCATTAGAATGAAACTGTGCGAACGTTATTAGCGCGAGGCTCCCTCTCACATTAGAGGGATTAACACACACACACACACACAAGCGCGCACACACACACACACACGCTGCGTTATATTAAAATAGGTTGCCCCCACTGTTGCTTTTAGCATGTTAGCTCGCAAAGAGAGTGAGTCACAAGCTTTGCTGGGAGACGAACAAAATCTAAACATCTGAGCAGTCAACAAACCCTGGGCCATCTCTGCAGCCATGTTTGTTTATGTGGTCTCACACACGCACTCACACACACAGACACACACACCCACGCACGCACACATTGTTGTATCTCTTATCTATCTTTGTGAGGACATTCATGGACGTCATTTGTTGCCCAGCTCACAACCCTGACATTCCCAACTCCCCTCCTGACCTCTGACCCTGACCCCAACCCAGTCCTAACCCCAACCTTCAAACCAGGTCTTGACTCTCTAACAGTCCTTTGAAGTTGTGAGGACCAACAAAATGTCCTCTCCTTGATAGTAAAAGGCAAGTTTTGGTACTTGCTATGTAGTAAATACAAGAACACACAGAAACACCGGCCCAGCCACACACACACACACACACACATGCATACTTATACACGCATGAATGCAGACATGTATGCATGAGCACACACACACATACATACTCATGGACATGGACACACGTGCACATGCACACACAGGAGGGAGGGAGTGGATCGTGTGTCTTAAAGAACAGCCATTAACGTACATCTCGAGGTTCTACCTTCCTCAAATGTGATCTTTTTCTTCTTCATTTTAAATTCCATTGGCGTTTTCGGGAAAGCGTTGCCTCTCGGCTGTTTGACAAAACGGTTCGATCCTTTTTTTTCCCCTCAGAAGTGTTTTCCCTGTCTGATTTGCGGCGTTCAGATGAAGCGTTTGGATTTTTTCTCTGGCTCTCTGGCAGCAGCTTCTCCCACTTGTTGAAGAGTTGTCAACAGACGAGAGGGAACCAGCGGGATGCAACCTGGGAATGACCGGAATGAGCTGATCAGCCGCCAGGGGTCGGGGGTCAGGGGTCAAGGGTCGGGGGTGGTCAGTGGGATCTCCTCTCGTCCTCTCTCTCTCTCTCTCACCCCTCACACCCCTCCAGCAGCATCACTCCCCCTTACTCTCTCTCTCTGCCTCCATCCTCCTCCTCTCTCTTGAACCTTTTGTGCTCTTCCTCCTTTACCTCCCCTTCCTCACGCCCCCCCCCCACACACACACGCACACCCGCCCACCTCCTTCCGCTCCTCGGCTCGCATCTGCTAATCTAACACCAATCTTCTCCCTTTTCAGCATTCCAGCCTCGCCCCCATTAAACTTCATTATTTGATCTCGTCTTTTTTCACCGCCCTTCCCTCCGCCGCCGCCGCCGCTCTATCTCGGCCTCAGGATGATGCATGATTGCATATTTCCGTCTCATTCACACACCTTTTCCCTGTCAATACATTCATCGCGCGTAAAGTCACCATCAAGGTTAACAGCGGAGGGGTCGAGTGTGTGTGGAGGGGAGGGGGGGGGGCGCCCTCCGCGACATCTACCGCCGATGATGTCACCTGATGACCTATCGCACGCCGCGCCGCGGGAAGAAGAAGAAAAAAAAATCACGGATAATTGACAAGCGTCTCATCAGGCAGTGATTGCTGAGGGAGGGGGGGAGCGGGAAGGGGGGGGGTGGTCGTGCGGGCGGGCGGGCAATCAGGGGGAGAATTTCACACCGCTGCGGCGTCGCCGCGCTCCGGTTTATTAACGCGTCGAGCCGCCGTCGGTGCGTGGATAATTCCAGCCTGTGTCTGCGCGCACGCAGAAAGGCATGACAGGAAAATAACCCCCCCCACACACACACACACCCCCACGCCCACCCCCTTCTGCACACCGTCTGTAGTGATGAGGAGACATCTCTGTCTCGTGCTCCCTCCCGCTATATTTATCACCCCCCATCTCTCTCTCTCTCTCTTTTCTTCTCTCTCTGTCTCTCTCTCTTTTGCCCCCCCCTTTCTGTCCCTCTGTCTCTCTCTCTCTTTTTGGCCCCCCCATCTCTGTGTCTCTCTCTCTCTCTCTCTGTCCTTGGGTGTCTGCAGCCAGCTGTGTCTTTGGGCCATTAGTGCCCCCCCCCCTCCCTCTCCATCCATTTTCCCCATCACTGATTTCTCCAGCAGACTTCCCCCCCCCACCCCCCCCTCCAGCCTCCCATCTCCTCCCCTCCCGTCCCCGTGACCACCAGGACTCTGCTGCCGATAGCATTCTCGCCTCAAATCCCGCCCACCCGCATGCCGCCGCGGCAGGATCGCACCACGGCGGCGTCCACAGAAGCCCCCTACCAACCCCCCCACACACACACCCACATAAACATCTGGTTTTAGCGGCTGTGGTGGTGAGTAAGTTACTGCGGGCCCCACCCCTCCTCCTCCTCTGACTCGTCATAATTAAAGGGGCATCGATCTGCCCCCCCCCAACCCCCCCCACCCGGCGGGTGCAGGTCTGACCTTTGAGAGAACACAGCACACATCTGTCCCCGCCGTATCGACGCGGTCGCCACTCCATCTTCTCAGGCGTCTTCAGATGGATTTATGGATGTTTGAGTTCGAAAATCACAGCTTTGTCAGCTGGAATGGGGGGGGGAGCTTTGATCATCGGAGCTTAGATCTCCTTGGGGGGGGGGGTTGACTTTGGTCAAATTTTGATCCTTTCATGACAGAATTCCATCTGTGTGTGTGTGTGTGTGTGTGTGTGTGTGTGTGTGTGATAGGGCCACTGATTCAGACCTCAACGACAACCCTAAAATCTCCAAAGACAGGATAATGACCCATTACATCACCCCTGCCCCCCCTGCCGCCCCCCAAAGCTCCTTCTCCTTCGATCCATTCATCCATTCACCCATCTATGCCCCCCCCCCGCAGCCTCGCACTATTGATTGAGCCTTTCAATTTCCGGCTGTAATTCAACTACACTGTTGCACTTGAATATGCAAATGAGGCTCACGGGGTTGGCTGGTGCGGTTGTTGTCATGGAAACCTCCCATCAAACACAGACATGCAGGATGATCCGGCGTGCGCGCACGCACGCACGCACAGATCAGCCTCCTGTGGGGTGATGAAGGAGACACAAGGTGAAACGCCTCTGTGTGTGCATGCTCGTGTGTGCGCGTGTGTATGCTGTGTGTGTGTATATGGTGTGTGTGTGTGAGAGAGAGAGAGTGTGTGTGTGTCCTCTTTGAAGACTCTTCCTCATCTCCCCCATTTTCCTTAAAGCTCTTCCTCCATCCCTAGCTTTCATCTCTCTAGCTCCCCTCCCTTGCTCTCCCCCTCCATCTCTCCCCCTTTCCCCCCTCTTCCTCTCTCCCTTTCTCCCCCTGTTTCTCTCTCCCCCCTCTCTCTTCCTCCACCCCCCTCTCTCCCTCTCTCCCCCTTTGTTTCTCCCTCTCTCCCCCCTCCACCCCCCCTCCATCTCCCTCCCTCTCTCCCCCCCTCCATCCCTCCCTCTCTCCCCCCTGCACCAGTGGTGCAGCCCGCTAATCGTGCTGACAGGAAAACAGCACTCTGCGTGGCTTCTGCCACCATGCACGCACATAGACACACAACCAACAAAACACGCAGGTTCAATACAGAATTTGTTTTTCCTCAACACATACACACACACACACACACACACACGCACACACACGTTGTGCTTCGGCTGTTTGTGAACCATTAATGTGTTCCACTCACTCTGTGTCACTGTCTGTTCACTTATGTTACTTTGGGGCATTTTTAGGTCACAAGGATGTCATACCAATGTGTGTGTGTGTGTGTGTGTGCGCGTGCAGTTGTGTTCTCGGTCGTTGTTGCGTATGTGCTCCAAATGAAGATAAATTCAGCATATTATGGGGCCTTGCTGAGGCTTTGATCATGTTGAGTGCCACAGTTTAGGTGCCCATCAGGTCCAGTAGTAGGCAGTGTTTCGCCAAATCCATCCTAATGACTGCTAATGGAGGTGTGTGTGCGTGCGCGTGTGTGCCTCTGCGTGGGTGTGTGGGTGGATGGTTGGGGGGGTCCTATGTGGCGCTACTGTAGCTCCTGGGGTACCAACTGGGTTTCCGGACTGTTTCCTGTGCAGAGATTCGCTGTTGCAGTGGGAATTTTAAAGTTTAAACAGGACTAACCAGCTGCCTGGTGAGCACACGAGAGGTTAATAACTCCAGATTAGAGGATTCATGGCTGCTGCTCCGTCCCGGTCCCCGTCACATCTGGAGACGCTTTCAGCCTCTATCCAGGAATACATTTTTAATGAAGCCCAAAGAAGCAGAGGCATTTCTCTGAAGTTATTGAACCCCCCCCCATTCACCCCCCCTTGTCAAAAACCACTGACATTTAATTTTTGTGTGAATTATGGGAGAACTATTTCCAATCCCCCACAACAAAACAAAGGCGGGCCCGGATTTTGGAAAATCAAGAGCGGAAAGCCTCTCGGGCGCAGGGAAGCGAGCGTCGGCCGGCGTGCGCGGCGCACGTGCGCGCGTCCTCCGCCATGTATGTATGTATGTATGTATGTATGTATGTGTGTGTGTGTGTGTGTGTGCGTGCGCGGGCGCTGCCAGGGAAATGAGCTCGTCAGTATGCCGCGCAGGCGTCTCCCTGGTGGCAGGCAGATGACAGTGCAGTGATTGGGCTGATTTCACACAGGACGTGAGGGGAAATCTGAAGGCAGCCTCGGGCCTCAGGTGCTTATCACCTCCCTACACACACACACACACACACGCACGCACGCACGCACACACGCACGTGCACTCCTTTCTTTTTAAATACGGCCCGATTTAAACAAATTCAGACAAACAGGAAAGGCATCGTAGTTGAATGTCAAAGGTCAATTCCAACCACCCCGACGGGCACCGTCGTTGTTTTCGTGGTGACTCCCCGTCCCTCAGGGAAGTCGCGGTTCCGGAGACGCGACGCTCAGCGGACTTCGCTCCGGTACCGCTCGGATGCTGCTCCAGCCGTTTAACACTTTGGACTCCTTTTGGCAGCAGAAGCTGCGTCGGGCCGATAAACCCAGAGCTGCTGTTCACCCGAAGAAAAGGACAGATGTGGAGCTCCTGATTCCAGCTGTGGGTCAATTCTGGCTCGTCCGGTGGAACCTCAGCCTGGCGGGAAGCGTGTCCGCAGCTTTAGATCCGGTTTAGGTTGGCCTAAACTCTTAGCCTGTATGGATCTCCATATTGGCGCCACAGAGGCTGGAAGCCCCCCCCCCCGGTAGCGTTCCGTAAAGCGAACTTAACGTTCCGTCCACGGATACATCCGGCGACGGCGCTTTCGCTGAAGTTCCCAGCGGTGCGGCACTTTCAGATAAATCACCTTTGATGGTCAGCGGCAGACTGAAATGGGCCGGGAAGGGAGGGAGGATGGACGAAGGGGGGGTTGGGGGGTGACTGCGGGGGGGGCAGGATTTTGATGAGATTTGGTGGGGGGAAAGAGAGGTGTTAAACAGCTTTGCCCATTTTCTGCCCGTGCACATCTGTCCATCTGTTTATCTCTGCTCTTTTCCCAATCTCACACATCTGTCTGCAGCAGGAGAGGCCTGCAAATGAAGCTCTCTCTCTCTCCCTCTCTCTCTCTCTCTCTCACCCTTTCCCTCCCCCTCTCTCTGCCCCCCCGTCCTTGGCTCCCGTCCCTCGGCTGCCCCCTCACCCTCCCCTGCCCCTTGCACTCACTCAGCGCCCCCCCCAAACCCACCACCCCCCCCACACACACCCCCCCCCCCCCCCCCCAACAGTATCCCTTCTTCCTCCTTTCATCTCCGTCCTTCCCCTCTGTTTTCTCCGGGCGAGATACGGAGAGCGTGAGGGATGGGGCGAAGAGGCGGGGGACCGGGGGAGGGTGGAGATCACAGAGGAGATGAGGCCGCGCGGTGCGGATGGATGGACAGATGCATCGATAAGGGCCGCCGACTCCGCCGCGCCCTCGCCGCGCCTCCCATCCCTCTCTTTTCTCATCACCTCTTTTTCATTTCAGGATGAATTCTCCCGTAGCCTCTAACGTCGGTTTAGCGCGGCGACCTCTCAGATGGCGAGCCAGAGCGGCTGACAGCTCTCCACCCCCACCCCCACACTCCCCCTCATCTCCCTCTTTGTCTCTCTCCCTCTCTCCCTCATCTCCCTCTCTGCCTCCCATCTCCCTCTCTCTCCCCCATCTCTCCCTCCCTCTCCCCTTCTCCCTCTTTCTCTCCCTCTCGTCTCCCTCTCTCTGTCTCTCTGTCTCTCTCCCCTTGTCCCTCTCTCTCCCCTCTGCCCCCCCACTCTCTCTCTCCCCCTCCCGCTCTCTTTCCTTCCCTCTCTCTCCCCTTTGCCCCCTCTCTCCCCTCTGTCTCCCACTCTCTCACTCTTTGACTCTCTCTCTCTGACTCCCTCTCACCCCCATCTCCCTTTGATTCTCTCTCTCTCACACCCTCTCTCTCTGAATCCCCCCTCTCTCGCTATGACTCTCTCTCTCTGACTGCATCTCACCTCCTCTCCCTTTGACTCTCTCTCTCTCTGACTCCCTCTAACCCCCCCTCCCTCTCTCTTTGACTCTCTCTCTCGCTCACACCCATTCAGGACACAACCTCCCGTCATTACCAGCTGCGGCGGCTGTGTGCGGTGCGCTTCCAGCCCCGTCGGGCTGCTCCCTGCTCCCTGCTCACGCACGCCCCTGTATTTACAGTGAAGCCGCCCCGCTCCACCTTTATTGTTCCACACCTGCAGCTTTATGGCTGCGGAGGCGTCGTCCCGGAGCCGGACCGCATATTTCCCCCAGGAAATGATGGGGCAAAACTGTAAATATTGGAACAATGTCGCGGCCCGCGAACGTAAACACGCCACATTCGGGGTAAACGCGACAACATCGGGCGCTGAAGGTTTTAATTGAACGACGCTTCCGAACGTTATCCCTTTTATTTCTCTTGAGATGGAATGGCTGATGCTCTTTAACGCATTTCTGCCTTTTCAAGTTGCAGATGCAGTTTTTTCTTCTTCTTCTTCTTCTTCTTGTGGCCAATTTGGGAAATACGAGGCATAATTATCATAAAGCGGTGAAATTTAGTGTGACTTCATAATTGACAATGTTAAATTGCCTCCGTTTGCTCGGTAACTCTGAACCGGGGCTGCACGCAGAACCAGAACGCTCTCCCACATTTAAAGGTCGAATGATAATAATAATACTTCTTAATAATTATCTTTACTGTTGCTCATCATCTGTGTCAAGTCTGCTCCCCAAACTCGACAGTCAAGAGGTTACACGCAGCTGTCGGCAGGTGTGTGTGTGTGTGTGTGTGTGTGTGCGCGTGTGAGCGCACATGGATGTGTGCGTGTTCCATAGTGATGCGCAGAACCCCGAACATCTGCAAAGTGAGGACGCGCATCTGTTTCAGGGTTAAGGCCTTCTTTCAAGGTTAAGGTTAAAGTCGGGTTAAGGCTGGGCTAAGGGGAAGCGGAGGGTCCCCACAAAGATAGAACTACACACACCGCACAGACACGTGTATGACGGAGACGTCGGGAGACAGCGAGAACGCCAAAACAGCATGAAACAGAGGATTAGGGGCTTAGTTAGCCTGCATGAAATCCCTTTTCTTCCTGCGCCCTACAAAAGGAGGAAGGCGATTGTCCGCGTTGGTACAGAAAGAGGAAGAGATGGAGGCGCGGGGAGAGCGCAAGGTGGAGGTGGCGGGGGGCCGCCGGACGCCCAGACGCGGCGCTTGTTGTTCTCTTCGCCGCGTTCGGCGGCTTGGTTGTCCCCTCGCTCCTTCCCTCGTCTCCTGCCTCCTTTATTTTGGCGGAGAGGTTGCGTAGAACGCGGGAGGAAAAGTGACATTGGCCTTGAAACCTGCTATTGTCTTTCCTCCAGGACACCCAGCCAACCAGGCAGCTCGGTCAGAGAGGGGGAGAGAGAGAGCGAGAGAGAGAGAGAGAGGGAGGGAGGGAGAGACGGCAGGAGTGAGGGAGGGAGGAGAGAGGGAGAGACAGTTGCCATGGTTACTTCTCGGGAGATGCGAGCACACTTGTTTATCTGTTAGCTGAGGGAGCATGCACGACGAGCCCTCTCACCGAGCAGATGTGTGTGTGTTCACGGGCGTACATCAGCACGGTGCGCGCGCGCGTGTGTGTGCGCGCGCGAGCGTGTGTGTGTATGTGGGGGGGGGGGCTCGATGGTTTATTTTTGTAAACAAACCTGCTCACACACCCTCGATAGATCTTCAGCTTACCTGCTCGGGATTCTTGAGCCAATAGAGACGAGCTAATTGGTTAGATGAGCTCCAGATGATGGGAGCAGAGGGGGAGGGGTGTGTGTGTGTGTGTGTGTGTGTGTGTGTGTGTGTGTGTGTGTTAGGGGGGGGGTCAAAACAGACAAAAGAGCGGAACCGGAGAGAACGCAGCAGGAGACGGAGGGTGATCGTACTGGGAAAATAATAACGAGACGAAATCAGTCTCCAAACGAAGGCAGAAACACCAAAAGGGGGGGGGGGGCTCAGATTGTGTGTGTGGGGGGGGGGCGTGAATGATTTACAATCTGACGAGATCCAACGCGACAAGAGCCGGGCGAGCACGGCCGCGGCACGGGACACCGCGGGGGGCGCTGGAGTATGTCAAATGTCACGGGCGGCGGGGAAGCGTGTGTGTGTGTGTGTGTGTGTGTGTGTGTGTGTGTGTGTGTGTGTGTGTGTGTGTGTGTGTGTGTGTGTGTGCGTGTGCGTGTGTGTGGGCGGGGGGTGCGCACCGTGGAGAGGGGCGACGTCCGGGGAGCGCTTTTAGCGGGCCGCGGCGAGGCGCTCAGGGAGCGGCGGCCCCTCGGCTCCTGTGACGTCCGCGGGTTGTTAGGATGAAACAGGCTCGCCCCTCACCTGAGACTGATGCGCCTCGCTGCCTGCTTCGTTTGTGCGGTGACATCTCATTTACGAGCGTGTCCCTGTTTTATTTATTTCATTATTTATTTTTCTCCTCGTGAGTGCCAGAGTCACCCTCCTTAAAATAACAAGCCCGCCCTCTCCCCGAGGACCCGGGGAGCGGCCTGATCCCGGGCTGCCCTAGTTCACTCAACGATCCGTCTCCAACCTTCCTTCCACCTCTTTCCCCCTCTCCCGCGCCTCTTTGCCTTGCCCTCCCCCCCCCACACACACACACACACACACTGCCGGATTGCACATTTAGTCGGCGGCAGCCTAACGAGCTGGGTTTCTCCTCGGCCAGACCTTTATCCTCCGTCTCGCTGTGCGGCCGCCTTTTACACAGGAGGCCTGGCGGACGGGCGCGCTGTTGGAGCCGCCAAAACACGCGGACGCAACAACACCTCACACAAACGTACGTAACAAGACACCTCTTCCACCTCTTGCTGCACTTAATGAGCCCCCCCACACACACACACACACACACACACACACACACACACTCGCAAAGGTGGCCTGGAAACGACGGCACTCAGCAGCCCAGAGCCCATCTATCCTGCAAGAGCTGAATTTTATCAGCCCCTGCACCTCGGCGGCGGATCCCTCGGCTCCGTCGCACAAGACCGGGCCCTGTTCGCTCAATTAATAGCTCTCCGTGTGCGTGTAAAGAATCACGCTCAGCACCGACGGGCGGAAAAAGAAAGTGGAACACGGTGGCGACATAGTCGGACGCTGGGTTTGGAGCAGACGAGGAAGAACTCTCGCGTCTTGTTGTGAGTGAGTGTGTGCGCGCGCGCGTGTGTGTGTGAATGCCTGTATTTAGAGGTGCGTGTGCATGCAGACTAGTGTGTGTGTGTGTGTGTGTGTGTGTGTGTGTGTGTGCATTCACGCGTGCGTGCCTATGTGTGTGTGTTCTCACTATTTGAAGATATGCGCCAGTAACGCTGCTGGGCTGTATGGAAATTAGGAGAAGCGCCGCTGAGAAGCAGGTGATAGAGGAGATGGGGGAGGAGGTTGGAGACGCGAGACAGGAGACGGAAGACGGATAATGAGGGCCACGATGAGACGAGAGGAATGTGGCCCCGTGAGCGGAGATGGAGAGAAGTTTACGAAATGAGAGGAACCAAAGCGGCTGAGCGAGAGCAATTATGAATGAAAGGGAAGAGGCGAAACAGCGGCCACTAGTGGCGGTGTCTGGCAATAAATAATAGATGGCAAGACGAGCGGAAGATGAAAGCGAAAAACAAAGAGAAAAAAGGTTTGTTCTGGGATCAGAGGAAAATAAGCACATGGGTAACCAGAGGAGGAAAAAATAAAGAAAACGACAGATTGCCGTGACGATAATTGTGTTGCGGTTTCAATAAGACAAACGGACCTCGGGCAACAGACAACAGGGATGAGAGAAATTAAAGAAGGAGGACAGGTGGAGGTGTAGTTATTAAAAAGATGAGAGGGCGACGAGCAGGCAGGGCGGAGTGGTCACAGGCATCAAATGAGAGCGGCGGGGAAACGCCGGGGAGGAAGAGCCAGAGATGAAGCAATTTCACCAAAACAGACTGAAAGAGAGCGGAGCGAGGGAAGGAAGAGGGAAAGAATGCCAACGGACTCCTGCGGAGAGGGAAGGAGAAAGAGGAGGGAGGAGAATGAGGAGGAGCGAGGAGGACGGGGGGGGGGGGAGGAGAAGGGGGGAGGAAGAGGAGGGTGTCGGTGCTGGCAGTTGCAGGACATTGGTGCAGGCGTGGAGACTGTGGCATGCAGCTCCTGTTGGCATTGACTCTATCAGCCAGTCTCAGGCCTGGGCACACAGCCCTCAGTGGGAAAACAGACACACACACACACACACACACGCACACACGCATGCACACACGCACGCGCGCACAAGCGGATCAAACACAAGGGCGTTCGGCGTTCTCCCCCGGTTTCACACACATGCACACACCTACAGATCAACACTGAACTCGGAAACGCACACTCTCAATGAGTCGCAGCCGCACTAACACACCCGCGCGCACACACGCGCGCGCGCACACACACACACACACAAAGGAACAAGACGGATGGACGAGTGCGTGCGCATGTGTGTGTCTAATTGTGCCAGCGCTGCCTGAGCAGAATGAGGGATGGTGTCTCCGAGCTGCTGCCGCCGCTAATAGCCGCTGACTGGAGGTGACAAGCCCCCCCCCCACACACACACCCACACACCCACCTCCTCCGCCACTGCCCCCCCCACACACACACACACACACACACACCCTCCCTCGTTTTGCATCCAATCAGCAGTCAGCACATCTGTCCTTCCCTCTTTCCCTCAACCCAGTTGGGCTCATCCTCGCACCCCCCCTTTCTCCCTCTCATATCTCTCTTCTGCCCTTTTAGCCTCAAGTCCCTCCCAACCTCACCCCCCCCACACCCCCCCGACCGCTCCCCCCCACTTTCATCTCCGCTCCTTACCCCCTGCCACCTTTCATCACGTTCCCTCTCTTCGCCCCCTCCCCATCCTCTCCAGCCGGTCCTGATGATACACAGGAGATTGCTCACGCATGAGTGATTAGATATTTGCGTGCGCGAGCGTCCCCGCGCGCGCGCGCGTGCGCGCAGACACAGAGCGCGGGAACGCGCTGGCGGCTGCTTTATTTAGCATGCGCGCATGTAGCAGATCCGATTGTGCGCCTGCACAGGTAGGGAAGTTATTATTCCTGGTGCACTGCAGCATTCCAGGCCCGGACGGGAAGATCAAACAAAGACCAGAGGGCCAGGCCCACCGCTCAAACCCACGCCTGTGCTCCACGGTGCCTCGGTACCCCCCCCCACCACCCCCACCACCACACCCCAGCCTCACATCTGTGCTCCATCGGTGTCTTGCTGCCTTGCCCCCCCCCCCTTCCCACACACAACCTCACGTCTGTGCTCTGCCGTCTAGAGCCAGACCACAGAGCTCGGGAGCCGTTTTCCGTCTTTCCCAGGTTACCGGATGCGTCCGGCCCGAGCCGGATCTGCGCAGGTGTGCTGGAGGCGGAGGGGGGGGGGGCAGACCACGGGGAATTTATGTGAGTCGGGCCCAGCGGTGCGAAGGGGTCGTGCGGAGTGAGCGAGTACGACAGTGCGTGCGTCTTCCTCCTCTTGTTTATGCCTGTCTTTCAGGTGAGGTCGGAGATTCCGTAAGGAAGCAGTCGCGTTCTCCTTCACACACACACACCCCGGTTTGGCACCAACCTGACCCCGCCCATGCCGTGTCCCCCCTCTCATCCATTACCTGCCCTCCCTTACCCCCGTGATCCCGCGTCACATATTTCTCATTAACGGCGCCTTTGCGGGGGCTCTCTAAAGGTGTGACCTATAGGGTGCGAGGAGAGAATCG